>PITA01021927.1:0-31541 GCA_004023965.1 Spilogale gracilis | reverse complement strand
AGGAAAGTAAATGGGAACTAGGGTAATCCAGGGAGGGAAATGAAACAACAGAGACTTTGGACACAGAAACAAACTGAGGGACTTGGAGGGAGGGGGGTGGAGGGATGGGAGAGCCTGGTGGTGGGTACTGGGGACACCTAAAGCGTGGAGCACTGGGTGTGGGGAATGGGGAATGAATCTTGGAACACTGGAAAAAAAAATTTAAGTCACAATAAAAAAAGATCCACAAAGAATATTATACTCAATGTTGAAGGACTGAAAGCTTTTCTCTAAGATCGGGAACAAGGCAAATACACCAGTTTTGCCACTTTTTAAAAAAGATTTTATTTATTTATTTTACAGAGATAAACACAGCTAGAGAGTGAACACAAGTAGGAGGAGTGAGAATGGGAGAAGCAGGCTTCCCACTGATCAGGGAAGCCAATGTGGGGCTCAATTCTGGGACTCCAGGACCATGACCTGAGCCACAGGCAGACACTTAATGACTGAGATACCCAGGCGCCCCCAACTTTGCCACTTCTATTAAACATAGCACTGGAAGAGGAATTAGGCAAGAAAAGGAAATAATAGGCATTGAAACTGGAAAGAAAAAGTAAAATTATCTCTCTTTTCACAGATATAATTTCATATGCAAACATCCTTAAAGATTTCACAAAATAAACCTGTTAGAATAAATGAATTCAGGAAATTTACCGGATACAGTTTCAGTGCTAAAGAGTCAGTTCCACTCTATATACAAACAATGAATAATCTGAAAAAGGATTGTAAGAAAACACCTCTCCTTACAAAAGCACCAAAAAAATAAAATACTTAAGAATTAATTTAACTAAGCTGTTAAAAGACATATATGATGAAAACTACAAAACATTCATGAAAGAAGCTAAAGAAGCCATAAATAAATGGAAAAACATCCATGTTTATGGATTGGGAAACTTAATATTTTAAAGATGTTATTACTATCCCCAAAATGATCTACAGACTTAATGCAATCTCTTTCAAATCCCAGTGATTTTTTTATTGTTATTGAAACAGAAAAATCCATCCCAAAATCCATATAAAATTTCCAGATATCCCAACTACCCACAAAAATTATGAAAAATAAGAACAGAGTTGAAATACTCACACTTTCTGATTTTAAAATTTATTACACTATAGAATTCCAAGAGTATATTACTGCAATAACAACAAACATATAGACCAGTGAAGTAGAATAAAGAAATCATAAGTAAGCTTACATATATGGTTACATAAGTTTTGAAAAGGTCTCAAGATCATTTGATGGGGAAAGGACAGTCTTTTCAACAAATAGCATGGGAAAATTGAATAATCATATAGTAAAACATAATAAAGTTGGAGCATTATCTATGCATTATATAAAAAAAATAACTTATAATGAATCAAAGACCTGAATGTAATACCTAAAACTAAGAAACTTTTTTTAAAAAATATTTTATTTATTGGACAGAGAAAAACACACAGAAAAAGTTAACACAAGCATGGGGAGTGATGGAGGGAGAAGCAGTCTTCCCAAGGAGCAGGGAGCCAGATGCAGGGCTTGTTCCCAGGACTCCAAGATCACGACCTGATCAGAAGGCAGACCCTTAATGACTAAGCCACCCAGGTGCCCCTAAGAAACTCTTAAAAGAAAATTTAGGCCAGAGATTACAGCATTGAATTTGGCAATGGTTTCTTGGCTATGACAACAAAATTGGTCAACAAAAGAAAAAAATAGACAAATTGAACTTCATGAAATTTAAGAATGTTTTGTGCATCAAAGGACACTATCAACAGAGTAAAAAGGGGGGGGGGGAAGAAATAGCTTATGATTAAAAAATGGACACAGGACTTGAATAGATTTTTCTTCAAATAAGTGTCAGATAAACCCAGGAAAAGATGTTCAACATCACTAATAATTCTTGATGATTAATTAATGCAGATCAAACCTGTTATAGATACCATCTCACAGACATTAGGATAATTACTAACAAACCAAAACAAATCAGAAAATAAATGCTGGCAAGAATGTGAAGAAATTGAAACTCTTGTGAACTATTGTAGGAATGTAAAATGGTACAGCTGTTGTAGGAAATAATAAATAAAAAAGTTTTCTCATAGGGCACCTGGGTGGCTCAGTCATTAAGCCTCTGCCATTGGCTCAGGTCTTGATCCCGGAGTCCCAGGATCAAGCCCTGCATCTGGCTCCCTGCTTGGTGGGAAACCTGCTTCTCCCTCTCTTACTCCCTCTGCTTGTGTTCCCTCTCTCGCTGTGTTTCTCTCTATCAAATAAATAAATAATGTAAGAAATCTTTAAATAAATATTCCTCAAAAAATTCCAGTTCTGGGGGTGCCTATGGCTCAACAGGTTAAACAGTCTGCCTTCAGCCCTGGTCATGCTCTCTGGGTCCTGGGATTGAGCCCCACACTGGGCTTCCATTCTCAACAGGTATCTGCTTCTTTCCATCTCTCTCTCCCTCTACCCATCCCCGCAACTTGTTCTCTCTCTCTCAAATAAATTAAAAAAAAAACAAAATCTTAAAAAATTATTGCACTTCTGCATATACTCATAAACATTGAAGGCATGATCTCAAAGAGATCTTCATACAACCAAGTTCATAGTAGCATTATTCACAATAGCTAAAATGTGGAAGCAACCCAAATATTTATGGACAGATGAATAGATAAGCAAAATATCATACCTATATATAATGAAGTATTATTCAGCCCTAGAAAGGAAGGAAATTGTCACATATGTTACAAAATGGATTAACTTTGAGGAGATTGAACTAATTGAAATAAGGCAGTCTCAAAAAGGCAAATACTATATAATTCCACTTATACGAAGTGTCTAGAGTAATTCAAATCATAGAAAGTAGAATGGTGTTTACAGGAGATCTAGGTGGAGAGGAGAAAGAAGAGTTATTATTTAATGGGTACAGAGCTTCAGATTTACAATATGAAACAAGTTCTGGTAATTTCTGATGTTGATGGTTACACAATAATATGAATATTCTAATAGTACAGGTGTACACTTTAAGTGGTTAAGATGGACAATTTTATGTTATGTGTGTTTTAGCTTAATAAAAATGGGGGGGCGCCTGGGTGGCTCAGTTGGTTAAGCGACTGCCTTTGGCTCAGGTCATGATCCCGGAGACCGGGGTTCGAGCCCGGCATCGGGCTCCCTGCTCAGCAGGAAGCCTGCTTCTCCCTCTCTCACTCCCCCTGCTTGTGTTCCCTCTCTGGCTGTATTTCTCGCTGTCAAATAAAGTAAATCTTAAAAAAAAAAAATCAATTCTCTTTAGTGGACAGTTCTATGAGTTTTGACAAATACATAGAGTCACATAACATATGCCATCACAATCAATCATTCATAACAATTCCATCATGCCCCAAATTTCTGTTATACTTTTCCTTGATTCAACTACTTCACTCATCCTCCAACAATGGAACATAGGCATCTGTTCTCTGTCACTATAATGTTGGTTTTCACAGAATGTCAAATGAATGGAATCATATATATGTAGACTTTCAAGTCTGACTTCTTACACTTGCAATTAATTTAAATTCATCTATGTTATTTTGTGCATCAAGAGTTCATACCTCATTATTAGTCAGTAGTATTCCATATGCTACTTTCATGTACCATAAGGGGTTATTCTTTCAACAGTTGAATAACTCTTCAGTTTCTAGTTTCGATGTTATGATTTTCCTATATGAAAAGAGTCCAGGTATTTAATTAGTATTTGAAGAGTGTCATACTTTAGATTATAACACTTTCTACTTCCCAACTCATCATCATAGGTTATTTTCAGACATAGGTAATTATGAACTTAGGAAAAATGCCAAAATTGAAAAGAAAATTTTTAATTTATTTATTATTATCCTTCAACAAGAGTCAGTTTTTGGATCTATTGTTCTCATAAATAAAATATTTTTGAGCTAAATATGTTTTTAAAGATTGAGTTTCCCCTTCCAAACAAAATCTTATATTCCTCTTAGTAATTTGGAAAAAACAAAAATAAAAAAATATAAAACAAAATACACAGACAAATAAAACAGCTATGTAGTCATGGAGATTGGTTTTCTATTAAGAGTTAAATCAGATACCTAAAAAGTATTATAAAATATTAAAGTATTCTCTAGTTCCTCTGAAAAGGTTCAAAAAAGAGAACTGCACTTCACAATAGAAAAACACCTAAATATCCTCTTTATGAATTTATTTTTTCAAAGGCTTATTTATAATGGTAGCTCTTCTCACACAGAATCACTTTCATCTCTTTTGCCCATATTTTAGACCTGCCTTTGTCTTTCAATAAGGAAATATGTCTTTAAGTGTAAATCAGTTTAAATGTCCAATTTATCTATTCATTAACATAATCAATGCTCATAACCTCTACCTTGCAAAAGTAAACCATGATGCTCAAAGGTCTTAAATGAAAGAATAGTATTAAGATTAAAAAAAAGATCTTAGATAGTTATTCCAGTAAAGATAATCTAAAAGCACATTCTAACTGACCATAACTGATGGCAAAGAGAAAAGTTGTAATAATGATTTCTAGCTCTTAATATTTGTAGTTCTTATTCCCTTATCCCCAGTGTTTCCTATTATATTTGTATTCATTAATCTTAATTGTTCATGCTTACTTCTAAATATATTTTGGAGGAATCTTTGTCTTTAGCATATTTAATCTTACCTTAAAAGTAAGAGTGGGGCTCTGTAGTGAGGGAGGAGTTTGCTTGGGATTCTCTCTCTCCCTCTTCTTCAGCCCGTTCCCCCGTCCCCCTGTACTCATGTGCTCTCTCTCTTTTTCTTTTTAAAATGTTTAAAAATCTTAGTGTTGACAGTTGTAGTTGAATATATTTCTAAATATAAGCAATTATTTGTGTTATTTCATTGAACAAAAGGGTTGAGCCTTCTGGTATAAAACATAAACAAAAGGAAAATGAACTCCCATCACTAAAATTTTTACACATTTCAATAGTGAATATATAACCAAACATTTCAATAGAGATAAAAACTAAGAGAAGTTATGTTATTCTTCTTCAGCAGATCATCACAGCTTGGAAGCACTCACATATTTATTTCAATTCAGAAAATTCATATCTCTGATATATACCTCTACTGGAGTTGTTATTTTTTCTCTTGCTCTATAACACTGAAGAGTGAATAAGCCCATCCACTATAAAATATAGCAAGTGCAAAAATAAAAATTAGCAAGTACTGGTCTTAGGCCAGTCCAATAAACCTGAGGTTAAGATGGCTTGTCTGCTTCATTAGCATGGGCTATCGTTCCTCTGTGTTCATTATATATTATTGATTCAAATATAAAGGTCCAGATTCTGCTGAAATAAATTTACCTGGTAGCTGATGTGAAAATATCTGAATAGCAGATGGCTGAAATTGGCCTTTTATTTTTAATAGCTTGATTCCTCAGAGAGGGTCACTGATACTCATTACATCCTATTCAAACCATTAGACTGATCAATGCAGTATTGTTTTTATGATTCATTTGCTAGGCTTTTCTTGAAACTAAAGTCATAGCATTTTCAAGCTAGAAGAGATTTTACAAATGATAAAACTAGAGGTACAGGAAGGTTAACCATCTTTTCTTCTATTCACTCTTCTGAAACTGGATTCTATTTTATTTTTAATTTGAGTGGGATATAAGGATAATTAGAAATACGCCCTATTAGCTCTCTTCTAGCCTAGTCCAGACCTATTTGCTAGATGAACAGGTTCCAAAGGCTTGATTTTATGGTTTAAAATACTTTGAAAGAGAAAGCCATCTAAAGAACAAAATCAATCAAGCAGCCACCAAATCTTGCTGGGGCTTTTACAAATGGCATATAGTAAAAAACAGTTGGTATTCTGGCACAGACCTTTGAAAAGTTTGATTACATCACAGCTCTGACAAGAAGTTTTTGTAGCTGTCCTATATCACAGGGTCATATGTCATTATTAGAAACATAATGAAAAATTCTGTCTTACAATACATTCATCACATAATGTTATTTATTGATTTCAACAAATGACATGGGTCTACTATCATTTCTTTTAAATCTTATTCAATATCTTTCTGTATGTGATATTAAAATTATCTTTAAATACTAATTTAAAGGTTTTAAATCCAAAAACAGAATAATTTTTAGAGTCTAAGTTACCAAAATCATGTTAAAACATAAAGAAAAATGAAAATTTATATTTTCAGTCCTAAAGTCATAGCAATCATTTTTCTATTAGTGCTCATTTTGGCTCAACATTTCATTTTTTAATCTACTGACATCTATATACAGACTTTTATTCCCACCAGAAAAAAAAATGGCATGCACAATTGTGCATATGAATTCAGAGGATTTAAGTTCACTAAAATACATCCACATATCTCAGTGAACTTCAGATTAAAAATGTCTGTGTGAATTAAATTCCAAGATGAAAATATCAGTATTTACCTGGGAAGAAGGATGACATTCATTTTAAATTCCTAAAATTTAATCTCAGTGTAATTGAACAATTGTCAACTGTAGTTGACTGATAGTGCTTTAACATTTTTAATAATATCATGTCACATGGAGGAAAAAAAGCAAATTCTCTTAACCCGTCACTATTCTAAGCTGAAACAGTAATAAAATAAATATTCAATAGTATTTTAACTCTCAAGTGTAATTAAGAATGAATTTTGTGACTTGAAATGCAATTCTCTCGAGGAAGTATGTCATATTATTCAAAATTCACATTAGGAATACTTGCAGATTAATATTTGTATTGTTTGAGTGGCAAAAGTACTGTGTGTGGGTTTAGACCAAGTAATGATCCCACACTAAGCAGTTCAGTTAAGGTATAAGAAAGGAGCAGCTGGTTGTCAACAGTGTTTATTGTGGTTTTAACAGACAACAGCAGCTACAGAATGCAGCCTTCATGACAGGGAAGCTCTAAAGCTGCCTGTGGATAGAGCTACAAATGTTTTGGGAACGTCATAGTAATTTGTTTTCTTCTGAGGGTAACCAAATAAATTTGAGATTTCATTGCCTAAAAGAGGTGAAGTCCACAAGATGTGAATGTTAACAAATTCTTCAGGCTCTTTGAACACTAGTTTCATTTATTCTTTCTATTTTTCTCTCTGTAAGTGCTATATTATTAGTATGGAGTAAAGGGAATAAATCCTAACGATTGTTTGACAAGCTAAAGTTCAGTACTGTGGGGCTGCATCAATTGGAATTTCATGTACCACTATTTCCCTTGACATTTTACCATAGGGGGACCCCACACATTTACCAGACTTCCATAATAAGTATGGGAAGATATTTGGATCACATAATGAGTGGATACACAAGAGATTGTGAGAACTTCAGTTCATGCAATTTGTCAATGGATATGTGGAATTAAACTTTAATTGGAAATGAGCTGAGTACTTCAAAAGCAGTTCAGTATCTAAGCTATTTAGTGTCAGAAGAAAGATGCATGTGTGACAGAAATTATGAGGCAATGAATGATTAAGGTGGGAAAGCGTAATAAAGTATGCTTTAGCACATAGCAGTTGTGTGAGTTGAAAGAGGAGAATCCAAAGTAGAATATGTGAGGTTTTTGGCGTTGGTGAGGAGGAACCACAGATAGAGCGAGTAAAGGAGAGAGCCAGGTGCAGCAAGTGGTTTGAGTAGGCTTTAATGGAGGCGCTCTCAGGTGAGGTTCCCTGGTCTGGCAGAAAGAAGGACCAGGGAAGTCACGTGGTGAGGTTGGCCATGCTTATTTTTATCAGTTGGGGTGGGGGTGTGGTTTCTGGGAAATTTTAGGCAGGAGTTTCTAGGCAACTTGGGTGAGGTCCTGGGGGTGATGTGGTCTCCAGGGAATGTTTCATGTGCAGGGGGGTTGAGTTTTGGCTTATTCACTGTGACACAGCATTCTGAAAGCAAGAAGTCCCAAGATGAAGGGTCCCAAGGAGTGGTGTAGACAGGTGCAGCAGCCATCCTGCAGACTGTTCCTATGTCCACCATCCCAACATTCCCACCTTTGGGGTGTTATAGGGTGACAACTCTGTTCTGGCTACTTCCTGCTGACTAAGGGGTGTTGAGGGGTTCCTCAGAAGTGGGGAGGTGGGCATAGGAATGTAGCAGTAGTTGGTTAACTGTCACTTGGGAGACTTCTCGGATCAGACCCTGAATAAGGCAGAATAAGCAAGGAGCCAGAATTAGTAAGAGGCAAAGGATGATGAGGGGGCTTAGAATGGGGGCTAACCATGTTACAAGAGAATGCCACCATTGGGTGGAGGGGTCTGTGGGTGTGTAGTGGTATTTAAGCGTTTCTTTTATTTTAGCCAGGGTATGGAGGTTGGTTTCAAGGAGAACCGATTTGTTGATGTAGTAACAGCATTCTTCATTCAGGAACATACAGTTTCTGCCTTTACCTGCTGTAAGGAGATCCAACGCCCCTTGGTTCTGTAAAGCAACTTGAACCACAGAGGTGATTTGGTGCTGAAGTGAGGCCAGGGATTCGGCAGAGGCCTCGATGGTCATTTGGAATTTTTTTAGATAGATCCAGCGTGGTGTCTACTGAGTGAACGAGGGTCCCCGTGTCTAGCCCTGTGGCCACTAGGGATGAGGCCAGGGAGACCCCAGTTATGAGGGGGAGAATGAGTGATATTGGGAGGCAATGGTGGGAGGTCAGGGATATACTCAAGTATCTCACAGTAGGATGCATAACTGGGCTTTTGATGGGGTGACTCAGTATTCCTTGGCTGCCAGAAAGTTAAGGAGGGCAGCCATATCTTTTTGGGACTGGGAAAGAGATAAACTGCACAGGTGAAGGTCATCTACATATTGTAAGAGTTTACTGTCTGGGAGGTTACAAAGAGTGAGATCTTTGGCTAGGGCTTGGCCGAAAAGGTGAGGGCTGTCCCTGAATCCCTGAGGTAAGACTGATCATGTAATCTGAGCAGAGTTATGAGAGTCAGGATCCTCCCATGTGAAGGCAAAAAGAAAATAAGAATCTGGGTGTAGAGGGATGGTAAAAAAAGTGTCCTTGAGGTCTAAGAAAGAGAAATGGGTAGTGGAGGGGGGTGTGTTTGAAAGAAGGGTAAAGAGTGTGGGGCTACTGGATGGAGGGGAGTTACTGCATCATTGATAAGTCTAAGGTCCTGGACAAGGCGATAAGCCCCAGATGGTTTGCAAACCGGGTATGGGAGTGTTGCATGGGGAATTGATAGGGATGAGGAGACCTTGTTTCAGGAGGTGTCAATGATAGGTTTTAGGCCCTGCCTGTTGGCTTTGGAAATAGGGAACTGTGGTCTGGAAGGGAAGGTAGAATTGTCTTTTGGCTGGACTTTGATAGGGCTATGGTGAGTGGCAACTACTGGTTTGGAGGTGTCCCAGAGCATGGGGTCAACATGGAAAGGTAGTAATTTGGGTGGTATGGGGGAGTCAGGCATGAGGAGGTGCAATAGGAAGTGCGACAGTGTAGTAGGGGAGGGGCATAATCGGACAGTGGCCTGGAGCTTGTGGAGGAGGTCCCTACCAATTAGGGGGACAGATAGAGTGCCTGGGTGGCTCAGTTGGTTAAGTGACTGCCTTCATCTCAGATCATGATCCTGGAGGCCCGGGATTGAGTCCCACATCGGGCTCCCTGCTCGACAGGAAGCCTGTTTCTCCCTTTCTCAGTCCCTCTGCTTGTGTTCCCTCTCTAGCTGTGTTTCTCTCTTTCAAATAAATAAATAAAATCTTAAAAAAAGAAAAAAAGAAGGGGGACAGAGCAGGAGGGGATGATGAGAAATGAGCGTGAGAAAGGGAACCCATCCAGGTTGCAAGGGAGAGGAGGGTGATTTTTTTTTTTTTAAGATTTTATTTATTTGACAGAGAGAAACTCAGCCAGAGAGGGAACACAAGCAGGAGGAGTGAGAGAGGGAGAAGCAGGCTTCCCGCCGAGCAGGGAATCTGATGTGGGACTTGATCCCGGGTCTCCAGGATCATGACCTGAGCCGAAGGCAGTTGCCCAACCAACTGAGCCACCCAGGTGCCCCGAGGGGGGTGATTTTTGAGGTTGAGGAGGTTCCATCAATTCCCATGACCATGATCTGGGAGAGAAAACTTTTACCCGAAAAAGAAGGCAAGATGGAATAGGTAGCCCCCATGTCCAAAAAGAAAGAGATGGACTTACCCACTACTTGGAATGTAACCATGGGCCCGCGAGGGTGAGGAGGGTTTCCAAGTCTGGGCCTCATCAGTCATCATCCATTCCCAGCAGCTGGAATGTAGGACTTACTGGGTCAGAGATTCCTCTCTGTAGAGGTGCCAGGGATGCTCCAAGGCAGGCGCAGTCAGATTTCCAGTGGCCCATTTTCCAGCATTAAGGGCCTGGTCATGTTGGTTCCCTTGGGTTTGGACAACTGCCCAGTGGCCTTCAGCGCCACATTTGGAACAGTCCCCCAGTGAGGCATGTTGGGTCCTCTGACATTTGGCTCCTGGAGCCAGCCAGCCGCAGGGCAACTACCAAGGCTTGGGTTTGGAGCTGGACCTTTTGCCCTCATGCCCATAAGGATTGTCGAGACCGATAAATATTTGGAAATTGATGGTCCCCTTAGGAGGTCAGTGGGATTGGTTATCTAGACAGTACTGAGGCCAGGCAACAGTACAATAGAAAATAAGGAGCCACCTCTGGAGGCCCTGAGGTAAGCCCAAGGTCTGGAGGTTGGTGAGTAAATAGCCCAGAGGAATTTTGGGGTCGAATTTGGAATGGGCAGTTCCCCTAATTCCCAGTTAGGTAGTCTGAAGGCCGGAGACAGGCATTCCTGACTTCGTCCTTAGACCACGGAAAATGGGAGTAGCAAACTAGGAATGAGATGTCTCTCGATTCTGAGAAGCCACGACAGGCTTCCTGGATGGCACAGTAAATGAAGAGGTCACCCTGATGCGGCTGCGATTGCAGACAGGGGTCTCAGAATAGAGACAAAGGAAGAGGGACCTCACCCAATAGGCCTCCTCATGTCTTGGGTCAGGTAAAGAGGAGAGAAGCCTCCCACCGATGCTGGGGCCTCCATCTCCTCCTGGGTTTCAGGACCAAATGTAAGGTTTTTGACGTCGGTGAGGACGAATGGTAGAGAGAGTGAGTAAAGGAGAGAATCACGTGCAGCAAGTGGTTTGAGTAGGCTTTAATGGAGGCGCTCTTGGGCGAGGTTCCCTGGTCTGGCAGAAAGAAGGGATAAGGAAGTCTCGGGGTGCAGTTGCCTGTGCCTATTTTTATCAGTCGGGCTGGGGGTGTGGTTTCTGGGAGATTTTAGGTGGGAGTTTCTAGGCAACTTAGGTGAGGTCCTGGGGGTGATGTGATCTCTGGGGAATGTTGCATGTGCAGGGGGTTGAGTTTTGGCTTATCCATTGTGACAGCATTCTGAAAGCAGGAAGTCCCAAGATGAAGGGTCCCGAGGAGTGGTGCAGACAGGTGCAGTGGCCATCTTGCGGGCTGTTCCTATGGCCACCTCCCCAACAGAACAGATTCTCAGAATCTCTTCTTTTTAGTTGTTTCAACATGATTCTGTAAACCGTGATTTGCTAAAATGACAACAAACTAGAATCCATAGACTAATTCTGGAATATTACCAGATTGCTGTGTTGTTTAAATTTTATGAGATCACAGTGACAATCATCTATTCAGATATTGTCTATGACTGATTTAGTATTTCACCTGCCAGGCTGAGTAATTGAAACAGAGACTATATGGACTCCGAATTCCATAATATTCATTGTTTGACCCTTTACAAAAAAAAAAAAAAGAAAGAAAGAAAGAGTTTGCCAGCCCTGGTCTAGATGTATGAAAATTATTGAATGTTTAGGGCACCTTGTTGGCTCAGTCAGTTAAGCATCCAGCACTTGGTTTCGACTCAGGTCATGATCACAGGGTCCTGGGATCAAGTCCTGCATTGGACTCTCCACTCAGAGGAGAGTCTGCTTTCCTCTGCCCCTCCCCCAGCTTGTGCATTCTCTTTCATTCTCTAAAATAAATAAATAAAATCTTTAAAAAAAAAGAAAATTATTGAAAGTTTAATTTATGCTGTTTGATTTGTAGATTTCTTCAGGGTGTCTTATTCAATACTGTAGCCTATAATATAAGCTACAGAGTTAAAAACAAGTTTATTTTCCATAGATACTTTAATATAATAAGTGATAAATTCATAGTTGTATTAGAGCTTAATTAGGACAGAGAACTACCAAAAAAATGCTATGGGGTTAAAGATATTAGTATAGAAATTAGACTTAACATGAATGTGAAAGGAATTGGTTAAGTGAAAGTCAGAAAGGTGAGAATCGAAAGACAAGGTACCATCATTGTCAATAACAGACTGAAGAGTCACTGAAGTAGTTGCACAGATTTGATCTTTTTTTTTTTTTAAGATTTTATTTATTTATTTGACAGAGAGAAACACAGTGAGAGAGGGAACACAAGCAGGGGGAGCGAGAGAGGGAGAAGCCGGCTTCCCGCCGAGCAGGGAGCCCAATGTGGGACTTGATCCCGGGTCTCCGGGACCATGACCTGAGCCGAAGGCAGTCGCTTAACCAACTGAGCCACCCAGGTGCCCCACGGATTTGATCTTTAAGGAAAATCCTGAAAGTAATGAGTATCTGCCTGTCGAAGTGAAACCATGAAGGGAAAACTGGTATAGATCTATGGAATTTGCTCTCTTTGAAGGAACTTCTGTAAAGGGCTTGGCAGTTGAATCAGGTCCATTTCTGGCTGCCTGGGGCCCATAGTCTGAAAGACTTTCTGGATTCTAGAGTTGGCTGAAAACCTTTATGTTTCTCTCTCAAACTGATCTGTTCTTGAGATCTTGGGAAAGTAATGGTTTCTTCTTTATTTATGCCAATTCCTATCAATTCTAGCTTAGGAATATATATGAAAAAGAAATATGGGAAATAGAGTTTCCAGTTTTACCTAATTAATAACTACTGACTATGCTTAGAGAATGTAAACCAGATATTTGGAAATGACATAGCTAGAGAGATTGGTCTCTGCTCCAGCTGGTGTCTTCTATGGAAGTTTAAAGGCCGAGAGCTGGAACCATCTGAAAACATATTCACTGAACAAGTTTGGTGGCGGTACTGGGGAAACTCAAAGAGCTAAGGACTATGGATGTTCAAGCTCCTTGGGCATCTTTATTTCACAGTATTTGGACTTTTTACAGGTCACTCAGGTGTCCCATGACACCTTTCATAAGAGTGAGAAGTCAGGTGGAAGCTGTATGATTTTTATAACCAAGCTTCAGAATTGACTTACTATCATTCTGCCATCTTCTACTAAAATGCATAGTCAAAAGCTTCAGTTGAGATGGGGAAGCAAATGAAGACCACACCTCCTACCAGGAGGAAAGTCAATCACATCATCAGAAGAGCACATATTTCTTCAATTCATGTGGAAAGCAAAATCTATCACATTTTTTTTCTATCACATTTTTAAAATTTGTCATTCTTTCTGTAACTTCCTAACAAGTACAATCAAATATATTTTTCAGATTTTCTAATTTTTTGATACTAACACTCAAAGATTAAACTGTCCTCATGGAATAGCTCAACTTATTTTAAAATTTTATTTTCTCTTGTTTGAATCATATTTACAAATATAAATATCCCAAACTGTTAAGTTTCCTCAGAGCACAGCTTATGGTATTTTGCAATGTGATATTCTATAACTTGTGTTATTTGCAGTTATGTTTATAAGTTTCCAAATGTACAGTTACATTTTAAGTTAGTCTTTCTTCATTATTATCTGCCCAAATTTTGTTATGATCAGAATGTGTGATTTACGGGGCACCTGGGTGGCTCAGTGGTTAAGCAATTGCCTTCAGCTTGGGTCATGATCCCGAATTGGGCTCCCAGCTCAGCGGGAAGCCTGCTTCTCCCTTTCTCACTCCCCTTGCTTGTGTTCCCTCTCTGGCTGTGTTTCTCTCTGTCAAATAAATAAAATCTTAAGAAAAAAAAAAGAATGTGTGATTTACTAATATCATTTAGGTTTATGAAACTTTTTAAATGATCCAACTTGTTTTCAATTTATATAAAGATCTTTTATATGCTTAAAAAGAACATGTATTCTTCAGTTGTTGATTTTATCTATCATCTATCTATCTATCATCTATCTATCTATCTATCTATCTATTAATATTTTATTTATTTATTTGACAGAGAGATACACAGCCAGTCAGGGAATACAAGAGGAGGCAGTAAAAGAGGGAGAGGTAGGCTTTCTGCAGAGTGGGGAGCCTGATGTGGGACTCAATCCCGGAACTCTGGGATCATGACCTGAGCTGAAGACAGGTGCTCAATGGACTGAGCTACCCAGGCGCCCTGATTTTATTGTTTTAATACATAGACACCTGTGACCAATGATGTTAAATATATTGTTTAAACTAAGTCATTAAAAATATGTATTGGTTTCTTTTGTATCTTGAGAATTGGTGTTTATGTTTGGAAAATGTGAATGAAGAAAATGGACAAAATCCTAGCTCCCTTGGGGTGCCTGGGTGCCTCCATCAGTTAATTGTCTGATTCTTTTTTTTTTTTTTAAGATTTTATTTATTTATTTGACAGAGAGAAATACAGCCAGAGAGGAAACACAAGCAAGGGGAGTGAGAGAGGGAGAAGCAGGCTTCCTGCCGAGCAGGGAGCCCAATGTGGGGCTCGATCCCAGGTCTCCAGGATCATGACCTGAGCCGAAGGCAGTCGCTTAACCAACTGAGCCACCCAGGCGCCCCTAATTGTCTGATTCTTAACTTCAGCTAGGTCATGATCTCAGGGTTGTGGTATCGAGTCCCCTGTTGGGCTCCGGACACAGTGTGGAGTCTACCCCTGTCCCTCTGCTCCTCTCTTTGTTCTCTCTCAAAAAAATAAATAAAATCCTAAAAAAAAGTAAAAATCCGAGCTCCAAATGAGTTTGTATTCTATAAAGACAAATAAGGAACAATCAATATAAAAACTAACTAAATAACTAAATAACTATAAATTAGAGATAAATCACATTAGAGAAAAACATGAGATAATAAGTATCTTTAATATTTGTGGGTATGGTGATGTTGGAGGATTGCAACACTATACAAGATGATCAAGGTTGGCCTTACTGAAAGGCCATTTTTGTGTACAGATGTCATAGTTGTGAGGGAGTGAGCCAAATATATTTTTCCCAGTCAGAGGAAACAGCCATTACAGTTCTCTTATGGGGAATACCCCCAGCCATTTTGAGAAATAGCAAGCTGGAGACAGGTAACCAAACCTGAGTGAGAGTAATAACAGATGATGTCAGAGAAGACATGGGAAGCTAGACAGTTTTGTAAGCTTCTGGCTTTTACTCACATGAGATAGTGAGTTATGGCATGATCTCCTTTCTGTTTTCATAGGATTATGGATTATTCCATCCTATTGAGAATGGACTTGACAGAAGAAGATAATTATGAGATAAGCACAGGACTCAGAGATAGAGTGTCTAGGTTCTGAATATATTTTGAAAATAGGTAGTGGACTACTCCGTCAGTGGTTCTGGGTTTGAGAGAAAAAGAAAGCAATAAAGTAGAACTCTAATAATTTTGGTCTGGTCAACTGGAAGGATGATACTGTGATAAACTAAGGAAGGAAGGACTGCAGATGCAGAATGTTTTAGAAAGCACCAGTGGATTAGTAATGGATATTAAGTTTTTAATGACAATTACACTCCAGGTAATAATAGCAATACTAAGTAGAAAAAATCTGTATTTTAAAAAAGAGGTATGGTCAAGAGATATACGATTGTGAGTTGAAAATATATAGATAGAATTTTATGGAAAGAGGCAAATGACTTTACCAAGATAATATTTGTAAACAGAAAAGAGTAGATAAGCTCTTAATTCTAGGAGACTCCAATGTTTGTCAAAAACATAAAAGGATTCAACAAAGAAAATTAAGTAGCTCTTAATAAAATAAGACACTGCCCCCCCCACCCAAAAGAGCATGTGTTTTCTTAAAAGTCAAATAAAGAGAGTATCGACTTAGAGTACTTGTCTTTGTTAAATGCTGCTGCCTATCTATTTAAAAAAAAAGACCAACGATGAGAACAGCAACAACAACAACAACGACAAAGATGTTTTAGGAGCACCTGGGTGGCTAAGTCAGTAAGCATGCTTTAATGTCATAATCCCGGAGTCCCGGGATAGAGCCCCTGCTCTGTGGGAAACCTGCTTCTCCCTCTCTCATTCCCCCTGTTTGTGTTTCCTCTCTAGCTGTGTTTCTCTCTGTAAGATAAATAAATAAAATCTTTAAAAAAATGCTGTTTTATCTGCTTGGCAATCCCTATGTGACATATGGGTATTGAAATCTCTTATTTCTTATAGTAAATTTGTTTCTTTTTCTATCAATTTGTAAGATTTTTATTATGAAAATATTCAAGCATTGACTGAAGTTGAGAGAATTTTATAGTGAGCACATAGATTTTCCATAAACATTTAGCTGTATACATTTGTTACATATGTATCCATTTTAAGAACTCCATATAATGGAAACACAGTATTTGTTCTATGCAAGAAAACTTACCTCAGTCAGCATAAGATTCTGAGAGGCATTCAGTTGGTGTGCATTTTCCACTTAAACATACTTCAGTCTTCTATTGGTGGATACCAAAGTTTTTTCAGTATTTGCCTATTAAAAGAAAGCAAATCTTTGGAATTCATTTTCCATTTTCTTGGATAAATACCAATGAGTGAAACTGCTGGATCACAATGTAGATTTAAAAGAAATCTTTAAATGTTTATGTTTAGTTTTATAAGAAATGGTTAAAACATATCTTAAAGATGTGGTCATTTTTACACATTTGCCAAGAAGCCATAAATTACCCAGTTGTTTTACATTTGTACTACGTTATTAATGCTGGTGGATGTGAAGTGGTCTTTCACTATGGCGTTAATTTACATTGCTTAATGTCTAATCATGCTTAGTAATTCTGCATGTGTTTACTGGACATTTGTACACTTTTTGATGAAGTCCTGCTAAAATTTCAATTATTTTATTTTATTTTATTTTATTTTATTTTATTTTATTTTATTTATTTTATTTTATTTTATTTTATTTTATTATTTTTTTTTAAGATCTCATTTACTATGTTACAGAGAGCGAGTGAGCGAGCATGCACAAGCAGGGGGGCAGCAGAAGGAGAGGGAGAAGTACACTCTTTGCTGAGTAGCGAGCCTGATGTGGGGCTCCATCCCAGGACTCTGGGACAATGACTTGAGCTGAAGGCTGATACTTTACTGACTGAGACACCCAGGCACCCCTCGATTGTTTCTATTGATATTATTTATTTATAAGTATTCTAATTATCTGCCATAAATCTTTTTCATATTTATGTTATAGATGTTATAAATCTTTGTCAGATATATACTCTACAAATAAATTTATTCCAGTGTGTGACTTACTTTTTAAAATTTCTTAAATGGGAGATGCCTGGGTGGCTCAGTGGGTTAAACATCTGCTTTTGGCTCAGGTCATGATTCCAGGGTCCTGCAATCAAGTTCCTCACAGGGCTGTTTGCTCAGCAGGGAGCCTGCTTCTCTTTAGGTCTGTTGCTCTCCCTGTTTTCCCTCTCTCTCAGGTAAATAAATAAAATCTTTAAAAAAATAAATAAAATATTTTAAAAAATGAAAGAAAATAAAATATTTTTTCCAATGGTATAATTTGATGAACCAGGTTTTAATTCTGAAAAAGACTAATCATTTGCAATATGTATACATAACTATATAGATATTATATTTTATATAACCTATATATAGTCTATTATATACATATAGATATATACTCATTATATTAATAGCCATATATATATATACATATATAATATCTATACATATATATTTCCTTCCACAGTTGCTCTAGGAAAACTTTATATACTTTATAATTCCACAACACAAAGATCATACCTATGTTTTACGTTAAAAGCATTGTAGATAATTTATAGTTAATCTCAGTATTATGCTTTGTATATTTATAATCTCAAATTTACTTCTTGTGTGTAGTTTGAAGTAGAGTCAAATTTTATTTTATTTATTTTTTTGTTTCTTCTTCCTCTGTGGACATCTGCAGAGATGGGGATGCCAGCACAGCTGTTGAAAAGATACTCCATTCTCCATAGGATTGACTTGGTGCTTTTGTTAAAAATTAAATGATTGTAAAAGTGAGAATCTATTTCTGGATGCTCTATTTTAATTTATAGAGCTACTTATTAATCTGTATGGCAATAACATTTTATCTTGGTTAATGCAGTTTTATAATATAATTTGAGGTCAGGTAATACGCTGTTCCTTTTATTATTGTAAACTCTGCTCCCCTTTATCTCAGAAACTACTTTTTATGTTGGCAGCTTATTTTATCTGGTATTAATGTAGCAACTCCATCTCTTATTCTTTTGGTTTGTATAATATAGAATTTTCCTTCATGTTGTTTTTTTAAAGATATTATTTATTTATTTATTTGAAAGAGAGAGAGCACAAGCAGAGGAGCTGCAGGCAGCGGGAGAGGCAGAAGCAGGCTCCCCTCTGACCAGGGAGCCCATTGTGGGACCCCTGAGCCAGGGCAGCTGCTCAACCACCTAAGCTGCCCAGGTGCCCCTTCAAGTTATTTTTAAATCATCCATTTCTTTGTATATAAAAGGCATTTCTCATGCATAGTATATACTTAGAATTTTCTTCTTTGTTCATTCTGACAATTTTTTATTTAATAACATTAAATGTAATTGTTATTATGCCTTTATTTATATAAAATATTATTTTTAAATTTTCTTTATTTATCCCCTCCAATTCTTCTTTCTGTTCCTCCTTTCCTGCCTTTGTTGTTGTTGTTGCTGTTGTGATTAATCTATTTTAGAGTTCCTTTTCTTAGTTTTTGATAGCTATGCCTATTTGGTATTTATTGCAATTGGTTACTCTAGATACTACAATAGGCATCTTTAACTTACCATAATACAGTTTGTTAAATTACTCTGCTTTATGTGAAATATAGGAATCTTGCCACTGTATAGATCCATATTCCAATCTCACTGCCCATTATGTCACCCAGGTCATATTCATTAGATCCATATATTGCACAGTATTAAATATGCCTTGATAAGACATAAGAGTATTATTGGAACTAAGACGAGAAAGCTCATTCATATCTACCATAATACATGTTATTTCTGATGATGTTCATTCATTCCTGGAGATTCAGTTTTTCCTCTGATATGATTTCCCTTTTTCTTAAGGATGTCTTCAGCATTTCTTACACTGCACATCTGCTGGAGATGAATTCTCTTGATTTCTTTTCAGCAGAAAATGTCTTTCTCCTTAATTTTTGGTTGACATTTTGGTTAAAATCTCATTTTTGTATGTGTTTGTTTTCTGTTATTCAACCCCTCCACCCTCACTTCAGTAGGTTCCTTGTAGTGTGCTCCAGGCTTGCCTCTTTTAAGGGTCAACTAGAAACTTGAAAACAATTCATAAAGCAGATTGTGGGCTTAACATCGATGACTTGCCTTTCCGAACATACTCACTTTCCAGGGGCCATGATTGCTTAAATTATTTATTTTGTTCTTAAGCCAGAAACACTGCAAAATATCAGAATTTTATCTGTCCCACATAGTGCTGTAGCTGAGATCTAACTTCAGGCTAAAAATCAAAGGAAAATAAAGATTCACTCCATGCCGATTCTGTCTTGAAATTTTATTTTTATATATGCATAACAAGTTTATTGATATATAATTCTCAAATCATAATGTCCACCCTTCTAAAGTACATAATTTAGTGGTTTCCGGGATATTGATAGAATTGTGCATTCAGGGGCACCTAAGTGACTCAGTGAGTTAAGCCTCTGCCTTCTGCTCAGTCATGATCTCAGGGTCCTGAGATTGAGGCCCACATTGGGCTCTCTGCTCAGCAGGGAGCCTGCTTCCTCCTCTTTCTCTGCCTGCCTCTCTATCTACTTGTGATCTCTCTCTCTGTCAAATAAATAAATAAAATCTTAAAAAAAAAAAAAAGAATCTGGTGATTCATCACTTACATACAGTAACCAATGCCCATCATAAGTGCCCTCCTTAATATCCATTACCCATCTAGCTCATCTCCCACACTTCAGACTTTGAATTACTCTATGAAGGATAGCAGATTGATTAGGCATTTATTTACACAAAGAAGATGATGAATTGCTCTCTACAACAATTTTTTTCTTAATATTTAAGGTAATAATTTTAAGAACATACGAGTTTATACTGCTGTGCCTTCTTGTTAAATTATTTTTCTCTTACCTAGTGACTTTGTTTATTATTAGCATTTTGTCTAGAAATGAAGACAAAGAATAGAAGATAAAAAATAGAAGCAAATATTGATATTTACATAGCCATATAATTAATATTTGCCTAGAATATTCTTAAATCTTTTACTTTCTACTCTTCATGATTTCAACCATTAGTTATGTATATGTGTAATAACCAGAAAATAAGCTGCATTTTTTCCCCAATAAGCAACTATTATCTTTACTTTTATGCATTTCCTGAATTCAGCCCATTTACAATTACAGTAGTCATTCATATATTTGTGCAGGTTTAAATCATTTTAATTTTTTGATTTTTTATTCTGTGTACTCTCTATTTTCCTATGTCCTTTTTATAAGAAGTTTGGAGGTTTATTTATTTATTAGTTGAATTTTTCATTCTAGTTTGAAATGTATGCCCTATACTTCTTTTTTTTGAAACGTGAAATTTTGCCAGGAATTTTACAAACAACAAATATGAAAATACATGCTATATTGATTCTTCTAATAAATAATAAAGTGACCTTAGAACACATTATTTTAGAACATATTATTTTTTATTATTTTGTCTCACTTACATGCTTATTTCTTTGAGAACCTAAGTTTCTCCTTTTAAACTTCCAAATTAAACAAACTTACTACTATAATTTTAGAGAGTACATCATTTTAATTAAGTACATATGCATGCTATTTAATTTTTTCTTCATTTGTTCTTGCCTCTTAAGTTATGCTTGGAATTATCTTCTTTCATTCTGAAATGCAACTTTAAAAACTGCTTTAGGAAAAGCTTATTTGTTCTCATGCACTCAATTAGTATCAATTGTTTCTTCTTTTTTTTAACATCATAATATTCAAAATTTTTGGTTAGTTTAAGGATGACTTCATATTTGCTACTTGTTTTCTTTTGTTGTAAACTTTTCAAGTCCTTTATGTATTTAATTCCCTTCTGTTGTCTTTAAGTTACTTAATTACTTCATACATTTAGATACTGATCCTTTTCATTTTCATATATTATAATTTTATTCATGATCTGTCATATGTTCATAAAATCTAACATTGTGTCCTTCAGTGAACAAAAATAATTCTTATAATGAAAGCTTCATTTTTATTTCATCAGTTACACTCATAAAAATTATTTATGAGGCCCTTTTTCACATTATGTCACAAAATATTCTCCTACTCTTTTACTGATTTTCACATTTATGATCTACCATTAATTCATAATTTCACTTATGTATATAGCATTCTGAAGAATTTACTTTTTTTTGGTTGTTGGTTTTCCTCCTTTTTAGCCATTCTTCCTAGCATTGCATATTGTCTTTATTTTCTTATTGACACTGCAAATTGTATTATGTATTTATTACCCATTTTTTAATTAGACAATGCCAAGGTTATGTCTCTATTACTAATCTTTTCAAAGATATTATATTCGGTCTTATTATATTTCTTCACTTTTCTTCTCTCCTGCTTTTGTTATTCTTGCTTTTTTGGGTTTGTTTTCCTTTTTTAAAAGTTTGTGTTTGAATTCCAGTTAGTTAACATACAGCATATTATTAGTTTCAGTTGTACAATATAGTGATTCAACACCTCCACACATCACTCCATGCTCATTCCAAGTGCACTCCTTAATCCCCATCACTATTTCACCCATCCCCTACCAATCTTGCCTCCAGTAACCCTCAATTTGTTTTCTATAGTTAAAAGTCTGTTTCTTGGTTTGCCACTCTCTTATTTCTTTTCCTTTGTTCATTCATTTTGTTTCTTAAGTTCCACATATGAGTGAAAACATGTTTGTTTCTTTGTTTTTTATTGTCTGACTGACTTACTTTATAATTCTAACTGCATCTGTGTCATTGGAAATGCCAAAATTTTATTCTTTTATGGATGATTAATATCTCATTGTATATATGCCACATATTCATTAGCCACTCATCAATTGATGGGCTGTTTCCATTATTTAACTATTGTAGATAATGCTGTTGTTAACACTGGGATGTACGTATCCCTTTGAATTAGTATTTTTGTTTTTTGGGAAATTACCTAGTAGTGCAATTGCTGGATCGTGGGGCTAAACACCTAAACATGACACATAAAACCATAACAATCCTAGAGAGGTACAGAGGCAGTAACCTCTTTGACATCAGCCATAATAAGTTCTTTCTCAATATGTCTCCTGAGGCAAGGGAAACAAAAGCTAAAACAAACAAACAAACAAACAAACAAGAAAAACTATTGGGATTTCATCAAAATAAAAGCTTCTGCACAGCAAAGGAAACAGCTAAAAATCTAAAATGTAACCTAAAAAATGGGAGGATATATGACACATCAGATAAAGGGTAAAGATCCAAAATATGTAAAGAATTTATAAAACTCAACACCCTGAAAATGAGTAATCCAATTAAAAGTTGGGCAGAAGACATGAATAAATATTTTTCTGAAGAAAACATTTAGATGGTCAACAGACACATGAAAAGATCATGCTCACTGACCCTAAGGGACAAAAAATGGCAAAAAATCAACAAGATAAGAGAAACAGGTGTTGTCAAGGATGTGTAGAAAAGGGAACCCCTTTTAAACCATTGATGGGGATGCAAATCTGTCAGGTTTTTAACTTTCTATAAAGAACAAATGACACTGAATATGATTTTTGTCTGATTCCATTTGCTTATTTCTCTGAGAGATGTAAACAACATTTATTGTTGCAGTGGTTTGGTCACTCTTACTTGCATAGCATTCCAGTGTAAAAATATATAAAATGTATCTATTCTATCGTTAATGGTCATAGGATATTTCAGTACTGTCACAAAGTCTGTTTTTCTTTCCTAATCAGAGTTAATCATTGTCCAAAGTGATTGTGGCAACTTACACTCCATTTTAGTGTATATAAGCACAATTACTTTGGATCCATTCTAAATCCTGATTGAGGTTTTTTTTTTTTTTTTTAAGATTTTATTTATTTATTTGACAGAGAAAAACACAGCTAGAGAGGAAACACAAGCAAGGGAAGTGAGAGAGGGAGAAGCAGGCTGCCCTCCTAGCAGGGAGCCTGATATGGGGCCTGAACCTAGGACTCCGGGATCATGACCTGAGCTGAAGACAGCTGCTTAATGAATGAGTCACCCAGGTGTCCCCTGATTGAGGTTTTAATTAAAATTTTGCCTCCATATCTCATTTAAATTGTGCCATATTTCATTTAATTTGTATTGTTATTATTATTAATTTTGAGTATATACATTTATTGGCCATTCTGTATCTTATTTTATGAAATGCTTTAAAAATATTCTATTAATGATGGACTAGAGTAAGGGCATTTAATTGTATTCTCTTGGATTTGTGGAAGTTCACAAAATACTTTGGTATTTTTTTCTGATCGTGTGGTTAGAATTCACATGAATGGGGTATGTGATCTTAGAAAAGCGCAGAGAATTCCCTTGCCCCTTCTGCCATGAGAGGACATAGCAAATAACCCTATAAACCAAAAAAAGGGACTTCACCAGAATTCAACCATTCTGGAACCCTGATATTGGACTTCTTATTCTCTAGATTGCGAGAAATAGATTTCTGTTGTTTGTTCCCCATTTAAGCTATGGTGTTCTGTTACAGTGACTAGAGCAGACTAAGACAGAAACCTCTTGCAAACCTCTGTCCATTGAATAGGCCTAGAGGCAATGAAATCCCAATCATATAAACTCGACTAGCATCCATATCTTTGTTTCAAAAAGAAACCAGGGACACTTAAGATAAAGAATGAAAAGATGAGCCTGAAGCACTGTGTGTTAAAAAGAAAAGAAGTGCCAAAATAATAATGGAAACATGTCAAAATAACATGATATTTAGCTGACCAAATCAGGAATAAAGTGAACATTAACATTAATAATAAATTATAGCTTATCAAATAAGTAAGAATCCATTACACCATACTGATAAAAGGAAGGAAAGGAGAGAGTGAAGGAGGGAGGAAGGAAGGAAAGAAGGAAGGAAGGAAAAAAGAAAGGTAGGAAGGAGGGAAGGAAGAAAAACTTCCTTCTAGAGAAATAGTAAGTGTTGAAGAGTAATAGAATTAGACAATCATCATTTTGGCTACCAACGCTGTAATAATTCAGACAAAAAATCATCAGTTCCTTGCAGTGAGTAAGGATTTAATATTTTTCTTGAATGACTTTACATATGTGAAAATAATGTCTTTTCATTTTGACATGAAAATGTGTTCTTTTTAATCAAAATACATTTGTTATTGAAATGATGTATTTGAGATCAAAATGTAAATCACCCT
The DNA here is from genome assembly GCA_004023965.1 of Spilogale gracilis. NCBI lineage: Eukaryota > Metazoa > Chordata > Mammalia > Carnivora > Mephitidae > Spilogale > Spilogale gracilis. The sequence continues at coordinate 7,003 of PITA01021927.1, read as the reverse complement.
GTAAATCACAGACTGCTGGCATCTAAACTTGTACTTTGAGTTTCTTCTTTATAAGATTCTGTTCCGTCTCAAAAAATGCAAATCAGAAAGGAAATGTAGCTAGTGCTCTCATGCAGAGAATCTTAGGAACTCATTTATTTTATGCTTGGATCAACCCATGGTTTCCAATAATTAGTGTCTCTAGTATATGTTGTTCATACAAATGGTCTTCATCTGGCAACAACTGAGTGAATTTCCTAAGAACAATAAAAAAAAGCAACAAGTGTGTGTGTGTGTGTGTGTGTGTGTGTGTGTGTGTGTGTGTGTGTAAAGTTTTTTTGAAAACACTGGAGTTTTTATTTTTCAACATTTCAAGCTTCATTACAAAGCTGTGATCACCAAGAGAGCATGGTGCTGGCACAATAAGAATGGAACAGAGTAGAGACTCCAGATATGGACCCTCAACTCTATGGTCAAATAATCCTTGACAAAGCAGGAAAAAATATCCAGTGGAAAAAAGTGTCTTCAATAAATGGTGCTGGGAAAATTGGGACAGTTACATATAGAAGAATAAAACTCAACCATTCTGTTATACCATCTACAAAAATAAAGTCAAAATAGATGAAATACCTCAAGGTGAGGCAGGAATCCATCAAAATCCTGGAAGAGAACATAGGCAGTAACCTCTTTGACATTAGCCACAGCAACTTCTTTCAAGACACATCTCCAAAGGCAAAAGAGACAAAAGCAAAATTGAACTTTTGGGACTTCATCAAAATAAATAGGTTCTGCACAGCAAAGGAAACAACCAACAAAACAAAAAGACAACCCACGGAATGGGAGAATATATTCACAAATGACACTACAGACAAAGGGCTGATATCCAAGATCTTTAAGAACTCTTCAAACTCAACACCCCCCCCCAAAAAAAAGATGACCACATCCAAAAATGGGCAGAAGACGTGATCAGACAATTCTCCAAAGAAGATATACAATGGCTAACAGACACAAGAAAAAGTGTTCATCATTATCAGCCATCAGGGAAATTCAAATCAAAACTACCTTGAGATACCACCTTACACCGTTTAGAATGGCCCAAATTAACAGGAAAGGAAACAAGTGTTAGAGAAGCTGTGCAGAAAGGGGAACTCTCTTACACTGTTGGTGGGAATGCAAATTGGTGCAGCCACTTTGGAAAACAGTGTGGAGATTCCTTGAAAAATTAAAAATAGAGCTAGCTTATGACCTTGCACTTGCACTACTGCGTATTTACCCCAAAGATACAGATGTAGTGAAAAGAAGTGTCATATTATATACCCCAATGTTCATAGCAGCAATGACCGCAATTGCTAAACTGTGGAAAGAGCCAAGATGCCCTTCAACAGATGAATGGATAAAAAGATTTCGTCCATATATACAATGGACTATTATCCCTCCATCAGAAAGGATGAATATCCAACTTTTGTAGCAACATGGACAGGACTGGAGGAGATTATGCTGAATGAAATAAGCCAAGCAGAGAAAGTCAATTATCATATGGTTTCACTTACTTGTGGAGCATGAGGAGTAACATGGAGGACAGTAGGAGAAGGAAAGGGAACACAAATTGGGGTGAATCATAGAGGGAGATAAAGCATAAGAGACTGTGGACTCTGAGAAACAAACTGAGGGTTTTGGAAGGTAGGGGGATGAGAGGATGGGTGAGTCTGGTGGTGGCTATTATGGAGGGCATGTATTGCATGGAACACTGGGTGTGGTACATAAACAATGAATCTTGGAACACTGCAAAAATAAAATAAAATAAATCATTAAAAAATAAAGCAAGCATTGGAGTATTACCCTAGTAATGAAAAATTACAGGTCCAAGATAGAGGAAAATAGAAATACCCAGACAGGTAAAACTGGCAGACCACATTTCCTCAGAAATAGCCAGTATGAAAGTATGATATAGAGGCTGAAAAGCTGACCAACTTTTGAAAGACACAAGGTTCTGACTGGGAAAAAAAAATGCAGTTCAGTCGTTAACAAAGAGTAAAGGTCCTAGGGAAACCCCAGGGTTTAGTTTAGTAGCCTATAAGACAACTCCCTAACAGTAGAGGTAAATGGAAATAAACTGAATGATGAGTCATGTCAATGTAGGATTTGATTAATCTAATCTGGTATCACTAATATTTCTTGTATAAGTACCAGACAAAAACAAAGATACCGCTTATAAGATATTCTTATAAGGATCAATTTGGGTGCCTCCATCGGTTACATATCTGCCTGAGCCCTACTTTTTCCAGCTCCCTGTTCGGTTTGGAGTGTGCTTCTCTTTTTCCTGCAGCTTGTCCTGTCCACTTGTGCTTTCTCTCAAATAAATAAATAAAGATTAAAAAAATATTTTATTTATAAGATACCTACATTCCAACATTCAATCATACCATAGTCAGAAATTTATAATAAATTAACAATTCTTCACCTTTAAAAAGAAATGAGAAAACTAGATTTATATAAAAAGTAAAAATTATTTTAAAATTTTTACAAGAAATTGAATTAGAAGAAATAACCCAAACTAAACAACAAAAAAGCAGAAACATTATGGTAAAGAACTTAGTGGAATGGCTCAGAGTGGAAACCAAATAACAAAACAAATAAACAAACAAAGGTTAATATAATCATATTACCCTAAAATATTAAGCATTAGGTTAAAAATATATAATATTACATATAATAATAATATAATATAATATAATATAATATAATATAATATATATACTATTTTCTTCTCCAGAACAATCTGAAGTTATATGAAGAAAGTTATATGAAGAAATAAATAAAAGATTTTACATAGCATGATATGTACAAGTAAGAAAAACCCATTTAGATTATATTTGGTAGAGTTCGATAGACTATATGAAACTCTATGCAACTTTGTGCTACTGATCAATATTATAATATGAAAAAAATTACAAAGTCAAAGTCTTATTTCTCATTGTGAAGTTAACACAGTTCTATTATTAATTACTTATTAAGGTTTCCTAATAATCTCAATGAGCTGACTCTATATTATGTAGCTTTGGATTAGTTAAATTTTTACTCAGCCTATACTATTGCTTTGTCATACTATTTTCATCATTTTCCTTTAACAAAGCATAGGATGAGACAAATAAAAAGGATAGTAAGGTAGTAGCTTTGAGGTTAACCATATCAATGAATATATATATATATTCAATTAACCTATACAATTTACCAGATTAGCTAAAAAGGAAGGCCCAATTATATGGAATGGACAAGAGACCCATGCTAAATCTAAAAGTAGATTAAAGGAGGATTATAATTTCCCAGGTAAGGAACTTAGAAGCTAATACTCTGTCTTAATAAGTAAGAAGCCTAACGTTAAAAAATCAACAACTCTCTTGGATCTATAAAAGAAGTGAGGACACAGGGCAAACTACTACCCCCAAGACTGGCCACACAGGTGAAAAAGGAAATCATGGTTTGCTAGAGCTGAGACCCACAAGTAGAAACTACCACAGGGACTAGTGTAAAGGTAGGAAACCCTGAAATATAATTGACAAAAAGTTGGAGGTTCATAGTGGGTAAGTCTGAGAGTCAAACACTCCAAGGGTACCCAGTCATGGGGGACCCCCACAATATTGAAAGATTTACCTCCAAGAGCTTGACAAGTAACTGAAAGTATGTATTTGAAAAAATTCCCTCTGCTTCCTATAGGACGCTGGGAAAAGGAATGTTAGAAAATATGCCAGACCACATTTTTTTTTTTTTTAAACAAGGCCAGCCTTCAGGAGAAACTTGTTAAACAGAATCTAACCTGCTAGCATATTATCAGAGCCTAACTGATCCGGGAAAATGAAATACCCAACTCATGTCATCTCTAGCTTCACCTGGGACAATGAAAATAACTAATTCCTGCCTACTCTAGCCATCTAGGGAAGAAAAAAAAAAAAAAGACTGAGAAATACTTACGAAGTTCATAGTCTAGAGAATATTCAGTAAAAAACTGAGACCTAGACATAGGATTATAGAATGTATTCTTTACCCCCAACCCTTACCACATATTACTAAAAGTTCCGCTTACAGTAATTCTTTTTACCTGGTATATCACGTGTGCCTATCAAAAAAAAAAAAATCCCATTCATAATAAAAGACAAAAAAAAAAAAACAACACTCTTTGAATACAGAGAAGGCATCAGAACAGACATGACAAGAATATTGGAACTATCAAACTGAGAATATAAATAAGTATCATTAATATGTCAACGGTCTAATGGATAGACAACATGCAAAAACAGATGGGCATTTTAAGCAGGGTGATGGAAATCATAAGAAAAAAATGCTTTGAAGATCACCATAACAGAAATGAAGAATTTTTTTGACAGACTTATTAGTTGACTAGATACACCTGAGGAAACAATGCTTGAGATTGAGGACATCTCAATAGAAACCTCCAAAACTATAAAAACAGAGAACAAAAAGACTGAAAACATAGAACATAATTCTAAGGACCATGGGACAACTCTAAGAGGTATAACATGTATGTAATGGGAATTACAGAAGAGAAGGGTGAAAGAAATTGAAGAAATATTTAAATGCTAATGTCTGAGACTCCCCCCCAACTGAATGTCAGACATTACACCATATATTCAGGAAGTTCAGAGAACACTAGGCAAAATAGAAGTTAAAAAATGACAGCCAGACATCATTTTCAAATTATAGAAATTAAATAAAGAAATTTCCTAAAAAGGTAATAGGATGGGGAAACACCTTACCTATAGAGGAACAAAAGGTAAGAGTCATCCCAGTTGCAACTCAGAAACCATGCAAACAAATACAGAATGGAGTGAGATATTTAAATACTTAAGACAACATTAGCAATGTTTTTGTAGATATGATTCCAAAGGCAAGGGAAACACAAGCAAAAATAAACAAATGTGATCACATCAAATTAAAAAAAAAACAAAAACAAAAAAACAACAAACTTCACAGAAAACTTGTTGGTTTGCAATCCTTTCCAGAGCTTTGAGGAAGTAATCTGAAATGCTCCCCATATGAGGAAGCAGGGAGAGGCTTAAGAGAGAGGCAGGTCACTCCAGATTGATAGTTGGAAGTTTTAATAAGCAAAGGTAACTAATATATGAGGTTTTTCTGGAGCAGCTGCAAGAGAAATAGATCCCTGCACAGACCTGCCAAATCTTAAAAGTTTATATAGACTTTAACTGCTTCAGTGTGATAAAACATGTCATCGGAGCAGACTCTGTGAGCAAGAAAGGCAAGCAGAACACACATTCCAAGGACAAAGGTTGATGAGGAGATTCCATCACCCAGTCAGTCATGTTTCAATTATCTCTCCCAACAGAAAGAAACCATTATCGAAAGGAGAAGACAATCTACTGAATAGAAGACATTATTAATCATATATCTGACAAGGTGTTAATATTCAAAATATATAAAGAACTCATACAACTCAATGGAAAATAAACAATCCAATTAAAAAAATAGGCAAGGGATCTGAATAGATATTTTCCCAAAGAAGATATATAGATGGCCAACAGGCCCATTGAAATGATGCTCAGTATCCCTCATCATCAGGGAAATGTACATCAAAACCACAATGAGATATTACTTACATCTATCAGAATGGCTATTACCCAAAAGATACTACATACCAATCAAACTTCATAGAAACTAAAACCTTATCCATGTGGGTTATTTTTATAAGAATTAATGACTTAAGGGGTGCCTGGGTGGCTCAGTTGGTTAGGCGACTGCCTTCAGCTCAGGTCATGATCTCAGAGACCCAGGATCGAGGCCCGCATCGGGCTCCTTGCTCAGCGGGAAGCCTGCTTCTTCCTCTCTCACTCCCCCTGCTTGTGTTCCCTCTCTAGCTGTGTTTCTTTCTGTCAAATAAATAAGGTAAATTAAAAAAAAAGAATTAATGACTTAAAAAAAAAGAATTAGTCTTTTTCTTTCTTTCTTTTCCTTTTTTTCTTTCTTAGAAAAGTACACTTTTCAAAGACAAAATGTAGGTAGAAATGTTAATGAGAATGTCCTCATTTTTGTACTGTAAGCCAGTAAAAAAAAGTGCATTTTATTTTTAGAGCTAGGAACATACTGATAGCTTTAAGTCTGTTAGAGGAGGGGTGTAGTAGGAGGAAAGAAGGGAGGTCAGGATGAAAAGCAAATGAGGCTGTCATTGCTAAGCTGCATCAATGGAGAAAATGCCACGGGACATTATTCAACTAATCAGGGATAACATGAATGTCCTCATTCTGTCAGAAAATATGTACACAAATGACCTCTTCTTTTATCAGGAACAGTAGGATACAACAGCTTGGCCATTATTTATGTACAGATAAGGAGGATTTTTGTTGTTCTCTTTCTGTCTTTCTCAGTGAGGCATGCTTACAGCTTTTTCTTATCATCTACTATTCTTCATGCCTGAAACATTATGAATAAAATAGTAATAAAAATAAAAGCATCCCTCTTATTATATAGTCTTTTTTTCACTAATAGGTTTTGATAATACCTATTAAATTATGAAATGCAATTTTCTTTAAAATAGGCTTAAAAAGCTTGCCTTATTGTTAAATAGGATTTTTTAAACTAAATAAAGTATGTAGTTTTTTATCATACTTCTTTTTTTTTTAAATTCAGTTAGCCAACAAATAATACATCATTAGTTTCAGATGTAATGTTCAATCATCATCAGTTGCATATAGCACCCAGTGCTCATCACATCCCATGACCTCCTTAACGCCCATCACCCAGTTACCCCATTCACCCACTCGCCTCCCCTCCAGCAACACTGTTTCCTATAGTCAAGAGTCTCTCATGCTTTGTCTTCTTCTCTGATGATTTCCCATTCAGTTTTCCCTCCCTTCCCAAATAATCCTCTGTGCTATTTCTTATATTACAGGTATTAGTGAAACCATATGCTAACTGCCTTTCTCTGACTGGCTTATTTCACTCAGCATAATATCCTCCAGTTCCATGCATGTCAGTGTAAATGGTAAGAGTTCAT
>PITA01021926.1:0-31562 GCA_004023965.1 Spilogale gracilis | reverse complement strand
ATTGGAGTGTTGTCTTCCTGAGCTTCTGGCTTGCCCTCTGGGGGCGGGGTCTGCGGGGCTATTTTCAGTCTCTTCTACCTGTGCTGCGTCTCTCCGCCCCCTTGCTAGAGGCTGGTCTCCATGGTAACCAACTCATCAGGTACCGGAGCGTTGTTCTTTTGCGTCTTTTTTCAGCAGTTGAGGAAGTCAGGTCGGAGCAGGATGTCTGCGCCCAGACCTCCCTCTCAGAGGGAGCCGCTACACAGGGAGGGGCTCTTTCCAGCCTCCCGGTTGGCAGTCTGTCACAGCCGGGCTGGTGTAGACGTTGTATTGATTTCTGCCCCCGCCCCCGCTTGTCACTTCACTCCCGCACCTCAAAGCCACATCTCCTTCTGGATCGCACGACCTTGTCTGTGCCCCGGGACCCGCAGCCACTCCGGTCCCGCGCAAGTCTGTAAAATCACCTTCCCTGGGGGGTCTGCGCGGCCCACGGGGTGGAGAGAAACGGGAGAGAAAGGCAGCGGCGGAAAAATAGAATCCATGCCCGCCGCTCTCGCAGCAGCTGCGGGGGTGGCGGTGGCGGCAGCGGCAATGGCGGCGGCGCTGGCGCCAGCAGCGGGAAAAAAAAATTTTAAATTTAAAGTCTCCTTGCCTTGCTGCGGGCTCCGCTGTGTTCCCTTTTCTGTCTAGCCCGATTCAGGCCGTAATCTGCTGTTGTTCCTCACTCACAGAGCACTTTCGTTTTGGGGAGTTTGTTTTCAATGGTTCAGCTCTGCGGGCTTCCTCCCCCACTCCCCTGTCTCTGGGGGGAAGCCTCCGGTCCCTCTTACTTGTTTCTACCTTTTTGTCGATGGTCCTTGTCTCCCGTGGTGGTCCAAAAGTGCGAAATATCACATTTCAGGCTGATTTCATGGGTGTTCATGGTGGTCCTGTAGTGGTTTTTTTGCTGGAATTCAGCTTTCTTCAGGGAACTCCCCGACATGCGGTCACCTGGCCTTCCGCCATCTTGAAACTCTACTTTCTTCTTTTTAAAAACTATTTCTAAACCTGGCAGATCTTCAGTTTTTGTTTAGGGTTTGTTTGGAGGGGGTTCGCATAATTAGCGCGTCACCCAGTGCTGTTAGACACATTCACACTGTGCAGCTACCGCCCCCACTTCCCTCCAGAACTTCTTCATCCCAGACAGAAACTCCACACGCTCAGCAGTGAGTGCCCTGCCCTTCCCTCCCAGCCGCTGACGACCCTCATTCTGCCTTGTGTCTCCACGAAACGAGCCTGTTCTAGGTCCCTCTTGTGCCACGGGTCGGCCGTGTTTGTCCCCTCCCCCAGTGCTGAATCCCTAACTTGCAGCATGGTGTTTGGGGGTGGGGCCTTCAGGAGATGGTCGCGGGCGAGGGCAGCAGGAAGAGACCCGGGAGAGCTCCCACACTCTCCCTCCCAGCCATCAAGACAAGGCCGCGTGAGCACACAGCGAGAGCCATGCATCTGTCTGCGGGCCGGGATGGCAGCTCTTACCGTGATGGTCAGCTTCCGGCCTCCAGAGCCGTGAGAAGATAAACCTCTGTTGTTTCATAGGCTCAGTCTGCGGTATTCTGTTAAGGCAGCCCCAGCAAATCGGTACATCCCTGTCAGTGGCATCGTGAGGGTCTGCCTTTCCGTGCCTGTCTTACCTCAGGCCCGCCGGCGTGCTAGCATGTGGCGGGACTTCCTTCCCTTACGGCTGAGTGCTCCTCCATCGCACACGTACATTGTCACCTTCCACGTGCCGTTGGACGCGGGTGGCCTCTGCCTTTCCGCCGTTGGGAGTGTTGCTGCGGTAGCGTGGATGTACCTGTCCCTTCTTGCCTGACCCTCCCCGGGGCTTCCTTCAGGTGGTGGGGGGGGTGTCCCTCCTGCGGTCCTGCACCCAGCTCACCTGGGCCCCGCCCCCTGGCCACCCCCTGGCCACCAGAACAGGGAAGCCCTTCCTTTCCACCGTCTTTTCTCTCTTGCCCTCTCCATTTCTTCTACAAAGTGGGAAGAGAATGGGGCGTGGTGCCCATAGCCATGCAGTGACCACGTTCTTTACTTCCCGTATTGCTCCCAGACCACAGGCCTGCCCTCGGTGCCCTCCTCTCTTGAAGGGCCCCCTCACCTCTACTGCCTGCGCTCCCCGCCCCTCATGGCTCCTCCGGCCGGTTGCCTGCAGCCAAGACTTGGCCTCGGGGGCTGGAAGCTCATCGTCCCCTTTTCTCTTCCTCCTCTCTTCATGTGAGTGCGCTCGGTGTGGGCTGGTTTGTGATATTGATGTCGTGGTGTCCGTTCCCCCTGAAGCCCGGCCCTTGGCCCATTACCTTGGAGTGACTGTCCCCGAAGCCTCCCGCTGGGTGCCCCCTGCAGTGTACCACACGCAGATGCGCTGCCAAGTGTCACCTGCCGGAGTTCCCTGGGGCCGCCTCCTGGGCCAGGCCTCTGTGACCCTTGATACCGCCCAAGTCACGCCCCGGGTCCTTGGCCCAAAGCCCAAGGCTCTTCTCAGCATTACTCCTTCCCGTCGCTCCTGCCTCATCCCCAGCTAATCGCCTTTCGTGGCCTTTTCTCGCTCGTGAGCTCCCGAAAGCCGCTGGGTGGGGCCCCACCTCTGCTGGATGAAGGCCCAGTGGCTCTTCCATCCCGCACAGACCGCACGTCTCCGAAGCCCTTTGGGTGCTCTCCCGGAGCAGGCCACCTCTTCTGGCCCCCTGGCATCACTGTCAGGCCAGGGCTGCACGCTCTTGTCTCCTGGGGCTGCCGTAACAAACGGCCATAGACGCGGTCACTTAAAACGGCAAGTGCGTGTTCTTCCACACTTCTGGAGGCAGAAGTCCAAACCAAGGTGTATCGCAGGACCATGCCCTGGAGGCCCTAGGGGAGAGTCCTTTGTGGCCATTTCCAGTTCCTGGTGGCCCCATGCATTCCTTAACTTGTGACCATGTCATTTTAATCTCTGCCTCCAGCTTCACACAGCCTTCTCCTCTTCCGTCTCTCATTAGGACACTTGGCAGTAGATTTAGGGTCCGTGGGTGATCCTGGGTCATCTCATCTAAGAGTCCTGCGTTGAATTACATCCGTAAGGACTCTTACCAAAATAAGCTTCCTTCATGCATTCCACGTGTTAGGATGTGGACAGATCTCTCGGGGGCCACATTCCACCCACTGGAGTATCCCCCCACCTTCGTGTTCTGGGGGAGCCACTCTCACTCTGCCTCTCTCACTGCACTAGGTCTTGGAGCGGTTACTTCCTTGGCGACATGGTCTCTGCTCCCTGCAGGAGGGTCTGAGTGATACACATACCATGTGACTCCTGGGATTTTCTGGCTCGCTGGGGCTTTGGGGCTTGCCACCACGCACCCAGCACGGTACCAACATGAAGTAGAGGTGTCCTACATCTTGGCTGAATATTGGGTACTCGCTAAATACATCAGTTTGATTGTCTGAGGCCAGACTGCCTCCAAGAAACTGCTCTGAACCTTGTTGAGGAACCACGGCAGATGCCAGAGAAGAACAGTCCCAGGACCCAGCGGCCGAGGGCTGCAGCTTCCCAGCGGGTGTCCCAGCCTCTGCCGACCCCACCTGGGCATCATCTGGTTCCAGCCCCAGGCTCAGAACAGGTGGCTCCTTGAAGACAGAAGAGAACCCTTTAACAGCTCTCTTGAGGCTGACTGAGGCGTCCTCGTCTGCCCACACTAGGGGCATTCAGTCTTTATTGCTGAACGTCACCCACAGCAGCGACCTTGTGGTGTTTCAGTCTCCAGCCAGCTGGAGCCCAAGCCCCAGGGGAGGGGTCATAAGAGCTGTCGTCCTGGTCGGCCTGTCTCCTGCACAGAGGAGGCAGAGGAGACTCGTCCACGGCATCTAGAGCGGCCCAGAGCTGAGGCACTGGGCCGTGAGCAGGGCAGGCTCAGGCCCTTCCCAGTCGGCATTTTCTGGCCTGTCGGGGAGACCTGAGTAGCCCCGGGGCCTTCTGTGTTCCCCAGGCTGGTCCGGACTGGGGCCTTCCACCACCCAGGCAGCTGGTGCTGTCCACACAGGCCTGATGATGTCATTGTTGCGGTGACAGCCTCTAGGCCGAGAGCTCCCAGGATCCCAGGGTGTTCGCTGTGCCCCTGCTTCTTCCACAGAAACAAGGGCTCTGACACCAGGCCTCTCACCAGGGCACAGTGGCCAGCGAGTTGGGGAACATCTTGTTTATAAAGAATTTTGACCCCCCTTCGTATAGATCAAAGAAGGAACAGCTGCCAGCCGCGGGTAGAGGAGAAAGCGGAAACAGTGCCCCGAGCAGCGCCTGTCTTAGAGAGTAAAGCAGCCTGTGACCGCCCGCGGGTGGCCCGGGGTTACGGTGCCAGGCGGTACTGACATCTCCGGAATGATGTTTTCTTGGCCTTCAGGAAACAGTTGGATAATGTTCCGGATTCCCTGTTTTAACAGAGGAAAACAGATATTTTTTTTTTTTTTTGAGATGAAATGATATAACATAAAATAATACGTTTCAAAGCGAGCGACTCATCACATAGTGTATTCAGTATTGGGTAGCCGCCACCGCCAGGTAGTTCCCAAGCACTTCGTTAGCTCAGAAGGAAACCCCGTGCTCATTAAGTATCTACTGCGTTTCTCTATGCATTTGTCTCTTCTGGGCATTTGATATCAACAGAACCGGATCCTCTCTGGTCTGTTACGATCGCCTTGCTCACTCAGCATCGTGTCCTCGAGGTTCCTCCGTGTTCTCCTCTGCGTCGGTACTTCATTCCTTTTGAAGACTGAGTGAGGTCCCATTGGGTAGATACACCGCCATTTATTTGCCCATTCATCATTTGATGGACAGCTATGGGGGTTGTTTTACCTTTTGGCTGTTAGTGAATGATGCCGCTAGGTCATGGCTTGAGTGATCCCAGTACGAGCTTTGCTTCAAACTCCTGTTCTCACTCCCCTGGGTTATAGGTCTCAGAGATGGATCGCTGTGTCATATAGTTAACAGACTCGGCCTTTTAGAAATGTCTTCACAAAAAGAAGAAAAAGAAATGTCTTCAGGAAGGGCCCCAGGAAGCAGGTCACACGGGTGGACCCAGGCATTGCCAGGCTGCACCTGCTCGTCTCTGGGAGACTCCTCTTCTTGTCTGAAAAATGAGCATCTGGAAGTTCTAGTCCGCTAAGGGGTCAAGATGGAGTCAAGGAGATTAGCGTTCTTCCTCGCCCAGAGGGTGCCCAGCAAAGGGGTAGCACGTATTTTGCAATAAATGGGCTTGCTCTGGCACATGTGAGGCTTTTCCACTGTTTGGGGACTCGCTTTCCTGAGCACCGTAGATATTCTCCAACTCTGCCCGGGGTTGGGCCGCATAACAAAGAAGCCAGCAGAGCCCCAGAGCCCGTGGCCCGTCCCGTGGGTAGAATCTACTCCCGGTGCACAGGGTGGCGAGAGGAAGGCTCGAAGCTGTGCATGAGCCTGGCATCCAAGGCCCGCTCAGTTTGGCCCTGTGGAACCTGTGTGCCCTTCGGCGAGACTTGGCTCTTTCTGTCCCAGCCAGGGTTTTCTGAGCCTCTCCTGGAGGCACGGTGCCTCGCTGGCAGAACCCCCCAGCGCCTCCATGGTGAGCCCTGCGGCACCGCTAGCACAGTGCTGGGTGCCTGGGACCCAGGAGAGGTGCAGGGCCCAGAGCGGGGGGCAGGAGCGAGGAGAGTAGGGCTTCTGCAGATATGAGGTGGGTGCTCAGGGCCTAACTCCGCAGAAACCTGCCCACGGCAGCTGGCGAGCCACCAAAAGAAAGATGGTGTCTGAGCCCCTTTTACCTCGGTAAATAAGTACGGCCCGGCCCTCTGACAACGTAGACAGGCATAGGAGACCACTGTGCCTCAGTCTTCATATGTGCTTGACTTCCTCCCACCTCCAAGTCCTGGAGTCCCTTCTTTTCTCTCAACCCTGATATATGTTTATCCGGATCCCTCTCCTGGCCCTTTCCAGATGTTTCCATGTCTGTTCTGGGAGGGGAGAGCTGAGAGCATGACCTTTGTTCCTTCTGAGGATTTGCTCCAGGCTCTTATCTTGGGGTGCGTTGGAAGTGGGTGGGACAGGAGCTGGGATCTGGGCCCCGCACCTTGGCAGCAGCAAGACCACAGAAGCAAGATCTGGGGACCCTCCTGGTACGTTGGTACGGCGTGGCTGCAGCCGGGAGACCCGTGGCTGGGGGTCCGAGGTGGTGCGGCGTGGCTGCAGCCGGGAGACCCGTGGCTGGGGGTCCGAGGTGGTAGCCGTGGCTGCAGCCGGGAGACCTGTGGCTGGGGGTCCGAGCTGGTGCGGCGTGGCTGCAGCCGGGAGACCCGTGGCTGGGGGTCCGAGCTTGGTTCCACACACACTTCCCGTGAGTCCTGTGGCAGAACCCCCAGCAGGGCCTGGCAGAGGCCTGGTCATGAGATGCACGCTTCCAGGCCCATGGATAGGAAAATGGGGAAGGGGTGTCGAAGTTACAGGAGCTGTTTGATCCAAGGCTGGGCTAAGGGAAAGACAGGGTATGGGGAGTGGCTGGGGGCCCCTTGAGGGCTGACGGGACGGAGGCGGGGCTAAGGGCACTTGCTGCTTTGAAGGCAGATACCCCGTGAGGGGCGGGGAGGACAGCTGCTGCAGGCCTTGGGCATGTGTAGTACTGTGCTCCCGAGGGGTTGCAAGCTTTGGTGCATGTTTTAGATGTGGTTGCCAGGGGCTTTTGGTGACAAAGGGGAGGAAGGGACGCTCGCCTGGGCGCTCCCAGCTCAGCTGCCCCAACGTTGCCTCTGTGTGAGAGGGACCTTAGGGTCGTGTGCATGTGCTTCGTACCTGTCACATACCACAGGGGGAACAGTGATCCCTCGTGAGTATGTGCACGGTGTGTGGCGTTCAGCACACGCACGCTGTGGCGCGGCCATCAGCGCCATCCCTCTCCAGGACTTTGTCATCCTCCCAGACCGAGCCTCTGTCCCCACACAGCTGCCCAGGCTCTCCACCCCCAGCCTCTGGCGGTCACCGTTCTGCTCTCTGTCTCTGCGAATCAGCCATTCCCGGTCCCTCCTGTAAGTAGACGTATTGTCGTTTTGCGATGGCTATTTCCTTTCGCATAGTGTCCTCAAGGCTCACCCGTGTTGTGGCGTGGGTCAGAATTGCCTGGCTTTTTAAGGCGAAGCAATAGCTCCCTGTATACCCGTTCCCACACTTCGCTTACCCGTTCACCCCTCCGTGGGTGCTTGAGCTGTTTCCACAGTTTGGTTCTTGTAAGTGATGTTGCTAGGAACACAACTGTGCAGGTTATCTGTTCGCGTCCCTGCTTTCAGTTCTTTTAAGCATAACGCAGACATGGAATTACTTGGTCATAGAGTAATTCTGTGTTCAAATTTTTAAGGGATTTTTTTAGATTTAATGTATTTACTTGAGAAAGAATGCAAGTGAGTGCGCAGGAGCTGGGGGAAGGGCGGAGAGGGAGAGCAGGCTCCCCAGTGGCGGGAGCCCAATGTGAGACTTGATCCCAGGACCTTGGGACCATGACCCAAGCCGAAGGCAGACGCCCAACAAACTGAGCCGCCAGGTACCTGCGGAATTTTTTTTTAACCAGTGTTGTCCTTGAGGTGTGAGAAGGGGATGTGATCCGGGCTGACTAGGACTTAGTCCTCACACTTGACAGCGGTGGTTTTTTCCCTTGCATCGAAGACTAGAGTTTAGATTTGCACAGTGCGAGGGTTGTGGCTGCTGAGCCTCCCGGCCTGGAGAGGAGGAGGTTCAGGATTTCACTGTGCACATCCCTTTTCCACGCTACGCCAGCTGCTGTCCGCCAGCTCTGAATGAGCCTCGCCCCACCCCGCTTTCCTCTCTGCTGGCCAGTGGCTCCATGGATCAGCCCTCGTTCCCTGAGCCTCTTTGAGCTGTGGGGCCGTAGGCCCAGCCCCTCTGAAAACCAGGAATTGCTTTCAGCTCTGGGTAGAACTTTGCAGGAAGCACCACGACTAACTCAGCCACCATGTGCCCAGTCGTCCAAGGTAATGAGACCCAGAGAGGTTTTCCCAGTAGATATTCCTGGTAGAAGAGGGCAGAGCAAAGCCCCTCTCCCACTTGGCTCTGGTTCTTGGGAAATGGCAGCTCCCAGAGGACCCCCAGGAAGATACTTTATGCTCCAGGAGTTGTGGGGACCTCAGGAGTGAAAACTGTGGTGTGAGAGGAAGACGGGTCCCTGGATGTGCTTAGGATGGGTGATGCGGAAAGGAGGGCTTTCCTCCTCGCTTGTCACACTTGTGTTGGAGCAGGCTGGGGGTTCTGGATTAGCCGTGACAGTGGGCTGAAGGCTTCCATGGAATGTAGCCCAGCAGCGACCAGCCATCCGGAATCCAGACTCAAAAGCATTCCTTCCTTGGGCATCAGTTTGCGGAGATGTGTCCGAGTGGGATGCTCAGCTCCTCATAACGACCCTGTTGAGTCAGGCTGTGGAACCTGGCTTCTCAGTCTCACCTGGTAGAGGCGAGGTGACCACGTCAGAGTCAGTGGCCCACACAGCCGTGGCCTTTGGGCCAGCCTTCGCCAGGGACTTGGTTTTGCGTGGGGTTTTAATCAGGATGTCGCCAAGCTAGCACTTTGTTTTACAAATGTGGACCCTTGCCATTTTGGGAGGGAGCCCTGGGCCCCCCGAGTCTGATCCTAAAGTTCTTACTTGGGGCATCACTTGGTATTAGTTTGACCTGGGGCACGAGCTCAGTATAGTCCCAGGCGAGGACATCAGTGGTGATGCTCAGATTAAGGGTGTTGTTCCTCCTCTGTGCGTGGGAATGCCAGCTGGTGTGGCCACTCTGCAAAACACTGGGGACATTCCTCAAAAACTTGAAAAATAGAGTTACCCTACGACCCAGCAATTGCACTACTGGGTATTTACCTAAAGATACAAATGAGGTGATCCAAAGGGGCCCGTGCACCCCGATGTTTATAGCATCAATGTTCACAGTAGCCGGACTATGGAAATAACCTAGATGTCCATCCACAGAGGAATGGATGAAGAAGACGTGGTGTGTATGTGTGTGTGTGTCACACAACACACAATGGGATACTAGCAGCCATCACAAAGAATGAAGCCCCGCCATTTGCAACGATGTGGACGTGAATGGAACTGGAGGGTGTTATGCTGAGCGAGATGGTCCGTCAGAGAAAGACAGTTATCGTATGATTGCTCCGATGGGAGGGATTTGAGAGGCAGAGCAGGGGTCATGGGGGGTAGGGAGGGGAAAATGAAACAAGATGGGACCAGGGAGGGAGACAAACTGTAAGAGACTCTTAATCTCAGGAAACAAACTCGAGGTTGCTGAGAGGCGAGGGGAGAGGGGTAGGTGGCTGGGTGACGGACACTGGGGGGGGGGTACGTGCTGTGGTGAGAGCCGTGAACTGTGTAAGACTGATGACTCACAGACCGGTAGCCCTGAAGCAAATAATACATTATATGTTAATAAAAAATAAAAATTAAGGGTGTTTATCCAGTTGATGAGTATGTTGACTTTTTAAAACATTGTTATTTCAAAAAAAAGAATAGTTTTAAGTTGCTGAGAGAAACTGTGTGGACGGTGAAAATTCTGAGCTCACGTAAAACAGGGGCAACTGTCTTCAGGTGCCAAGTCCAGAGGAGGAGTGGGAAGAAGAGGAAGGAAGCTGTTGAAGGCAGTGAGGTCAGGAGGTGGGCCGCGCATGGCCGGCTGACCTGCACAGTGACGTAAAGTCTTAGAGAGGAGCCAGCCTCCATCCATTTAGTCCAGTCCACATGCCTGACTAGTGACCTGCACTGATCTATAGGTTGGTAGCAACCTGACCAGGAGATCCATACCACAGGTTGTAGATGGGTCTACCTGCACCCCCGACCCCCCACCCCCGGAGAATGTGTCCTGGGTTGCAGAAATAAGAATAAAGACCGCTGTGGCCCAGGGGTATCACTCAGGATCTCTGCGAGGAAGGTGACCGCCAGCCAGACTCTTCTGTCCGGGGCGCAGACTGCCTTTGGAAGCAGCTCCCATGAGGGGCAAGTTTTCCGGAGGGGCAGCTATGATATAAGGTTCCTATCACAGATGTTGAGTGGACAGGAAGTCCTCTGTGTTCATTTTGGATAAAAAAAAAATCTGTGATTCCTCCAAAAGGAAGTGGATGCTGAAGTTAAACCCGTTTTGGGGGTAGGGTATGGGCCTAGGGTTCAAATCCTCCCCACCTGTCTTTGGGGATGCTGGAGAAGAGCTAGTTAAGTGCCTTCACAGATGGTTAGGAGGAGGACACAGAACTTGGCCGTCTTGCTAGGACAGTACAGACCCCGGCAGGGCTGAGCATCGATAATTCATGAGGATGGTGCCAGGAGCCCTCGACGTAGCCCATGGCTTAGGGAGACCAGGGGACCTCAGTGTAGCTTGTCGGGCATGGTAGGAGCCTGCCCTGCTCCGAGGGTCCCCCAGCCTGTCCACCAGCCTCTGCTGGGGCCCTCCTGTGCACAGGGCTCTGCGCGGCCTTTGTGGCCCGCACCTGCATGGAGACAGCGGGGACACAGTATGGGGCCGCAGGACAGCGTGGTGCCGAATGCCAGCTCCTGCTAGGGCCGCAGTCGCAGCCCTGCTTCCTACTGGAACCCCCGGGAAACCTCTGCGGCCACCAGGGCCCAGAACTCCCCGAGTGTCTGAATCTGTGGGTCTCTCTTATTTTTGAAGCTCCCCGGGTGGCATGAACATGTAGGCAGGGCTGATGGCCCCCAGACGGAGGGTGTGGGAGAGGCAGAGGCAGAGGGCGCTGGGACGTAGGCGGATGAGTCGCTCCAGTCATTGGCAGCCCTCAGAGCTGGGGGTGGTCCCTTCAGCCCCTCGGACTCTTGGCTGCCTGTGGAAAGAACTGGAAACGGTCCCCCTCTAAAATTGCCTGGGAAGCCTGTGCCTGCCAGTCTAGGTGGTGTGGATGCCGTCAGCCCTGGGAGTTTGAGCCCCAGACTGGGTATGCTTGGCGGCAGACGTTGTGGAAACTGGTAGTCAGCATTGCGGAGGCCTCCTGCTGTGCTGACCCTGGCCGGGGCTGCTTGCTGGTGACGCGTGGCAAAGGTGATGTAGGCCAGTCAAGACGGCCTCTCGGGAATGCTGTGCGCCGCGAAGGCACCCTTCAGAAGGAGTTCAGAAGTGACCTTCAGGCGCCTGGGGGGCTCAGTGCGTTAAGCCTCTGCCTTGGGCTCAGGTCATGATGTCAGGGTCCTGAGATCAAGGCCCACATCAGGCTCTCTGCTCAGCAGGGAGCCTGCTTCCTCCTCTCTCTCTGCCTGCCTCTCTACAGACTTGTGATCTCTCTGTCAAATAAATAAATAAAATCTTAAAAAGAAAAAAAAAGTGACCCTCACATGAGGCTTGGAGCAGCCTGGGCCCTCATGGGTTAATGTCCTGGTGAGGGTCCCCTGGATTAGAACAGTTCTGAAAACAGAGCTTCAGAAAGGCAGGTGAGGGGTGCATGGGTGGCTCCGTCATTAAGCATCTGCCTTTGGCTCAGATCACGATCCCAGGGTTCTGGGATTGAGTCCTGAGTCAGCCTCCCTGCTCAATGGGGAGCCTCTTCTCCCTCTCCCTCTGCCGCTTGTGCTCTCTCTGTCTCAAATAAATTAATAAAAATCTTTTTTAAAAAAAGAAAAGAAAGGCAGATGAAGGGATGGTATGGGCCTTGTGATTGAACTGGGGAGAAAGGGGCAAGTGTCTTCAGGTGCCTTTAGGATGGAGGTTCTCTTCTGTATGACCAGAGAGCCCCAAGAGCAGGGAGCCGACCATAGGGTAGGCCCCTCTGTCCTCACAGGGGTACTCAGATCGGGATAAAGGTGGTCCGGGGTTTTGCCAGACTAGATGGGAAGTGGGCTGAGGGTCAGCCAAGGGACCGGGAGGAGTAAGGGGAAGGGGCTACAGCGGGCCGGCAGGCCTGTGGCAGTGCTCCCGGTAGCCAGGGTTGTGCCCAGATCAGCACGAGCTGTGCTCCTCGCCCTGTCAGATCCCCATGGACAGGTGCATGACGACCATTCCCGAGAGCAAGACGTTAGCTTGGGGTCCCCGCCCGCGGGCCGAGTGCAGCTGTGCCGCAGACAGCATCCTTGCAAGCCCAACCTCCCCGTCTGCGGCGCGGGCCGCTGTCTCCGCCCCACCTTGTCCTGTGGTCTGTGCTCAGCCGAGCGCCTGCCGGGCCGGGTGGGGCGTGGACCCCCCAGGCAGCTGGCCCCGCTCCCCGTCTCTAACGCAGCTGCTTCTCTGCACACAGATGCGTCGTTCGGAACGCCGCCTGGGTGTGGCTGTGCCGCGGACCGGGCCGAGGAGCAGCGCCGGCACCAGGACGGGCTGCCCTACGTCGACGACTCGCCCTCCTCCTCACCCCACCTGGGCAGCAAGGACAGGGGCAGCCGGGACACACTGGCCAAATTGGTGAGTCCTGGGTGGTAGGGCCCGGTGTGAAATGGGACGCGCCCTGCGGCTCATCCACCCTCTCGGGCTAGGTAGCAAGTAGGTGATACCGGGAGCAGCCCGTGGCTGAAGCCACTAGAAACCCCTTCTTCGTTCGCCCACCTGCTGGCCTGGAGACAGCTGCCTAGGGGCTTTGAGCAGGGAGATGTTGGAACTGTCCGCTGAGTAGGCTGAGGCTGGGAAGGCCACCGCCGTCCTACCCGCGGGACACGATGGCGGCCTCAGCGGTGCTGCCGCGGGGTGGAGGACGGGGCAGTGTCGGGCCACTGTCCCTGCACTGCTCGCAGAGTCCTTGCTCCTTTTTACCAAAAAGGACGCCGCTCATGACTCCATCCGTTTGGCCAGGGTCTTTCCCTTGGGGTGTCATTGTCATCGACAGTCCTGCTCTCGCCTCCACTTTGGAAGTGACAGGTACCTTCCCTCTTTGCTCCATTTCGGTGATGTTCCCTCCAGGTTTAAAAACGACAGGGATCCATTGTTCGTAAAAAGTGCCCAGAGCTTATCTTTTTGCTGCGGTTGCTTCTCTGCTGGCCTGGTGCTTTTGCTGTGCAACTGCTTCTTGTTTATGCTTTTGTGGTTTCCAAAGACCCTGGCACTGGGCACGGTGCTCATCGGGAATGTGAGCGTGGAGGGGAAGGCCCCGCGTAACTCACGCACAGGGAAGGGAGCCCCCGCGTAACTCACGCACAAGGAGGGGAGCCCCCGCGTAACTCACGCAGCACAGGGAGGGGAGCCCCCGCGTAACTCACGCAGCACACGGAGGGGCGCCCCCGCGTAACTCAAGCACACGGAGGGGAGCCCCCGCGTAACACACGCACACGGAGGGGAGCTCCCATGTAACTAAGACACACGGAGGGGAGCCCCCGTGTAACTCACACATGGAGGGGAGCCCCCGTGTAACTCAGACACCTGCCAGCCTCGTGCAACTTTTTTTCTTTTTTAAAGGTTTTATTTATTTGAGAGCTAGAGAGACAGAGAGCAAAAGTGGTGGGGGGCGGGCAGAGGGAGAGAGAGAAGCCGACTTCCCACTGAGTGGCGAGCCGATCCTGCGACCCTGAGATCATGGCCTGAGCCCAAGGCAGACACGTAACCGACTAAGCCACCCAGGCACCCTCATCGTGCAGCTGTTTATGCAACATCTGGTTTTGGTGTTTTACAGAAATAGGAAACCGAGGTTCTGAGAGGTGAAGTTAACTTGCTCAGAGCCACACGGCTATCAGATTGGATGTCTTCCTGAGTTCTTGTAACTACCTTGGGACTCCTAACTACACTGCCTTTCTCAGTGCACACCCTTGCTTCCTCCTCCACAATAGCGGTCTTCTACAGAGGGGATCTTTCCCGTCCTGAATAAGGAGGCTGAGTCCTGAACTTGGGATGGGCTGCTCCAGGAGGCTGATCCACCCTCCCTGTGCCCCAGACCCCGTGTGGCTTGGCTACCCACCCCCACCAGGCCCCTGCCCTCAGACCTCATCTACACTGACTTGGAGTTCTGCCCTCACCTTTTAGCCACAGTTCAGGGGCTTATCTGCTGTGGAGGCTGTCCAGGTCCCAGTGCCCGCTCCCTCCTTGGGCACCCCCGCAGGAGCCCATAGACATGTGCCGCACACCTGTGCCTGCCAGAGACGCGGTCTCCGCCCCAAGCAGGCCACACTGGCCCAGAGCAGGTGCCAGGGACTGTCTGCATAAGATGGAATTTTTCCTTTCTTTTCTTTTTTTCTTTCTTTTTTTTTTTTTTTTAATATTTTGTTTATTTGTTTGTTTGACAGAGAGGGAGAGAGAGAGAGACGGAGAGAGGGAACACAAGCAGGGGGAGTGGGAGAGGGAGAAGCAGACCTTCTGCTGAGCAGGGAGCCTAACTTGTGGCTCGACCCCAGGACTCTGGGACCATGACCCGAGCCGAAGGCAGACGCCCAACGACTGAGCCCCCCAGGGGCCGCTTTCTTTTCTTTTTTATTGCTCCCAAATGCACATAGCATAAAATTTGCCATCTTAACCATTTGGAAGTGTACAGTTCAGTAGCATGAAGTGTGTTCAGCCTTTTCGGCATCGTCTAGCCCCGTAACTCTGTATCTTGTAAACCTGCAAGTCTGCACCTGTTAAATAGCTCCTACTGTCCCCTCCCCTGCCTCCAGCTTTCTGGCCGTATTCATCTGACCTCTGCACCTCATCGTTGTAAGCGGGCTTACCCCATATGCGTCTCTTTGTGACAGGCTTATGTCACCTCGCGTCATGGGCTCAAGATTCACCCATGTTGCAGCCCGCTGTAGAATAGTTTCCTTTTTCACACTGACCAATATTCCGGCATATGTATAGACCACCTTTTGGTACTGTTCATCATCGGTTGGTAGATGGTGAGGTCGCTTCCACATTTTGGCTGTTCGGAATAGTGCTGCCAAGAGCACGTCCAAGCACCCCTTCGAGACCCTGCTTTCAGTTCTTTCTGGGTGAACACACAGAAGTGGAATTGCTGGACCCTGTGGTTGTTCTGTTTTTAATGGTTTGAGGAATCTCCGTGCTGGTTTGCACAGGGGCTGCACCAGTGTCTGTTCCTACCGGTAGCACACCAGAGTCGTGGTGTCTCTACAGCCTTCCCAGGACTTGTTTTCTGGTTTTGTGTTTGGTTTATTTAATTTAATTTATTTATTTGACAGAGAGAAACACAGCCAGAGAGGGAACACAAGCAGGGGGAGTGAGAGGGAAAAGCAGGCTTCCCGCCGCGCAGGGAGCCCGATGCAGAGCTCTGTGCCAGGACTCAGGACCATGACCTGAGCGAAGGCAGGTGCTTAACAACTGAGCCCCCCAGGCACCCCTGGTTGTTGTTTTTTGTGGGTTTTTTGGTAGTGGTTATCCCAGTGGGGGTGAGGTGGTAAGATGGGAATTTGACCAGAAAGGGGCTATGTGGCCTCGTCCCCGAAGCCCTCTGATTAGGTGCTCGGAGCTCCAGGGTGTGCGCCCTCCACTGCCTGGAGACAGATACGGCCTTGACTTCCTGCTGTCCCTGCCAGGGCAGTGCCCAGACAGTAAGACTTTCTTCTTCTGCTTTTTATTTGTGGTACGAAGAAGACAGCTGTCCCTATCTAGCACCCACAGGCAGATGCTGGGCCTGAGGCCCGAGGTGCCCAGTCCCAGCCATCTGGGTTCGGGGGAAACCCTGCTCAACTTTCCCTCCTCCCAGGGGCTGCTCCTCTCCCTCTACCGGGTTTGAGCTCTTGGGGCTGTGGAGCAATCAGGAGGACCCTTCTAGGGACCCTTCCTGGTGAGCTCCTGGGGTACAGGTCTGCTCCATGAATGCCTGCCGCCAGGGGAAGGTGGGGAGTCAGCAGAGGCCAGGACCCCCCTTGCCTGGGGTGCTGTGGAAAGGACCCAGGCCTCATTGGGTGAGTCCTGGTGACCAAGGTTACCTACGACATTCTCCAGCCCCGGGCTCTCTGAGGTGCCTACCAGTCTTGACCAAGCTATTTCCCGCTTGAGTGATGACTGTGTGATCCCAGACGGGGACAGAAGCCGCAGGAGACGGCAGGCTGCTCCCCCTGTCCTCTGTCCCTTCATGGCCAGGTGGGGTCTGTGTTAGCAAGCCCCTTGGGGTTGTGAGGAAGAGTGGTTTCTGTGCAGGCCATTTTGACGGCTGCTGCCTCTCTCCCTGGGGAGGGCGAAGCTGGCGTTCAGTAACGCCCGAGGGAAGCGAGGCCGTGTCGTGGACGCCTCCTGGAAGCTAGGCCCAGAGCTATGGTCGGCAAGTGGCCTTCCTTCAGCAGTGTCAGGGCAGTGGTAAGGGTCTGGCGTCACCCCCAGCGGCCATCCTGGGGCCTGAGGAGGCAGGGCCTGTGATCTGCCTGGTCAGCACAGTGGGTCCTTCCTCAGTCCTCAAGAGTCCTGACATCACCCCCCTACTTGCTTATAAGGGGGACATCCAGGCACGGAGAGGGGAGCTGACGTTGCTGAGCAGCCCCGACTCCCTGGGCTCTGGGCACATGGTGTGGCTGCTCCCACAGTGACCTGCCAGGCCCTGTCCGGAGGGGCAGCCAGGGGTCGGCCCAGAAGCCCCGGACCTCAGCAAGAAGGGGCCGATAGCACCTCAGCCCGCACTTCTTGTGCTCGGGCATCCTTCGGGGAGTGATGGAGCTGCACGGGCCCCCAGCCAGAGGCCTCTCCAGGGCGTGTTGGGGCTGAGAACGCAGATGCACACGTGTGGACTGTTGGTTTGCAGAGGCGGCCGGGCGTGCTGCCGCCAGGGTGCCTGTGGGCCTCCGGGGGCTGGGTTTGGTTTTGTTTTGGGGTTTTTTTAGGAGGAAGCCAAAGTAAATGCACGTGTTCAATCAGTCACTCCCACTCCTACTCACTATTTTGTAAGGGAAGTAAACACCGGCTCAGAGTGTTGAAGACAGACCTGCTCTGCGGCGTTGCCACCGGCCGCCACCGCGTGCAGTGTATCTGGTCAGCAGTTCCGCTCGTGGGACGGAAGCTGTCACTCTGACTCAAGCGTTCCTCTGAGCAACCACAAGCTTGTCCACTTTCGTGATTTGGTGCTCGGGGGGGCCTGACGGCGCGGGTGCCCCAGCGAGGCTCTGCAGCAGACCCAGGATAGATCACGCCTGCACCCCTGCGGCTCACCGAGGCCGCACCTGTGCTCTCTGCAGAGCCGGGGACCGCAGGAGCTCGGCCAGCCCCACCGCACTCTTCCTCCTGAGAGTCCTCACAGGTTGCTTTATCAACGGTGCAGGCACAACGAATCATAAGCCTGCCTGCATGTTGGCAGTCTCTCCTCAAAGGACTCTGGGGCTCCGGGAGCCCCCAAGCTCGGGTCCTTACAGCCCCTGGCCCTCCGGGGCTGGGCTCCAGGACGACGGCCAGCCCTGTGGCCAGGGAAGGCATGCCCCTGCACAGAGAGGAAGACAGCGACCTTTGTCCAGCAAGCTGGCTTCCAGCTCCCAGCAGGGAGAAGCCCACCCCTTTACAGCTGGGGTTCTATACCCTCATCGCCCTGGCTCCCCGACGCTGGGGCTGGAGGTAAAGAGCATTCCCTGAATTCTGCCCCGTCATCCATATTCCTGCCACTCGGTCCCAGCTCCTGCCCTTGTGGGCCTGGTGGCGTTCCCTTCACCCAGGTCCCTCTGTCAGCCTTCCCCCCTTGTCATGCCATTTGTTTTTATCTCCTTTTGGCCTCAGGTCTGTGTGGCTTGTTCCCTTCTCTGCCCCCTGCCCCCTCCCCAGCAGAAGCACAAGTCCTGTCTTCCAGCTGGCTGCCTTCTTTTCCCAGCTGCCCTTCTCGTCTGGCTTCCTCTCCACCGAGATCTCCGTCCCATCTCGGTCCAGAACGGACTCGTGCGCGAAGCGGGGCCGTAAATAATCCCAGCGGCCCTGCCCTTTGTTCCCTCGTCTTCTGCGTTTCTTTCCCGCCCTCTCCTTTAAGCTGCAGCTGGCTGGCTTCTGAGCTCTCCCTGTCAGCCCCCAGCCCCGTGCCCGGGCTCAGGAGAAGATTCCTGGCCCACGGAGCGGTGTCTGCACCCGTGCCTTCTCCCCGGGCCAGACGCCCCCGAGCTGGCCACACCCGCTGGCCTGTGCTCTTTTTCCTCCGTGCTCTCCAAATCGTGTGGGTGGGAATGAGACGCAGTGCCACCCACAGGAGCACCGGCATCCCATGCCGGGGGGGCTCCTCTGTGCCCCCCCACCCCTGCGCTCACAGTGGCGGGATTGTTCGGGGACACAGCAGGGCTGGGTGGGTGGCTTTCCCCTGCTCAGGGAGCCTGCTGTGCCCTTCACCTTTGCACCTTCCCTTGCTTGGGGCACAGACGGCCCCTGGACACGGTGGGAAGCACGCTTCTCCGGCACGCGGCCCCCACTCGTAGTGTGGCCTCAGTGGGCTGAGATGAGGGGGGGTGTTCAGGTCTCCCATCCTGCCCGTGCGCGCGCCGAGCGCTCTGACTCGCTGACCGTGGTGGCACCCTAGGCCCTGGGGCAGGCTCAGCCGACAGCTCGGGGTCCTGGCGTCAGCTCGTCAGACAGACGGGTTCCAGAGGGAGCACTCAGAGCTTCATGCAGCCCAAAGGAGGCCCGGCCGGGAGTTGTAGGTGGATTCGTGGGTTGGTTGGTTTGCTGTGTCTTCAGGCGCCGTGCGGGCCCAGGAAGTTGCATGGTCAGACACGGCATGTCCGGGAGCTTTCTGCCTGTGGAGCGGCGCCCGTGTGCCCGGGGAGAGAGGCTTCTGTGTGGGCTGGGACCCGAGTGCCCTCTCGCTGCAGCGATGCTTAGCCATGATCGTGGTGGCTGCCCTGTCCGTGGGCAGGGGCACACAGACACGCTTGGGCGCGCACACACACACATGCTCACGTACCCTAAGGGATTCTGAGAGCAAACTGCTGCTTCAGGGAGACGTTGGGGATGGTTCCAGTGGGCAGCGACAATGTGGTACAAGCTCCAGGGACCCCAAAAGCAGATGGGGCTTGGGCCTCCCTTCCCCAGTTTACACCCAGGTGACTGATGCTTGCGGCAGAGGCACAGTTGCCTAAGACCATGGCACTGCCCGGGCAGGCCTGGCTCCGTGGCCCTGTCCCCCACCTCCTGGCCCCGCGTCCTTCTGCCAGGCCGGGAAGTGGAAATGGAAAGGGCTGGGGGCACACAGCGGAGCCGTGCTGGGGGTCCTGATTCCAGGCTTTGTAGAGATGCCGTGAGGCGAGCTGGCTTTAGGTCCTTCCTGGAACGTGGTGGCTCTCACGTAGAGGCGATCTATCTGCAGAGGACACGTAGTAACATCTGCAGACATTTGTGGCCGTCCCAGCCGGGCATTGGAGAGGGTGCTGCTCCTGGTCTCTGTTGGGTGGAGACCACAGATGCTGCTCTACCCCCTGCAAGGCCCCCAGCACCCAAAAGAAAATCCTCCAGCCCTAGATCGGCGATCTCCCCTGGGTGGTGTGGGAAGGTGCTCCGTAGGGATAGCCCCCTGGATCTGCACCCAAGGGCTGCCGCTGCGTGGTTGCTCACGCTCAGCCACACGTGGGACATTGTGGCAGAACGGGCAGGGGCGTCACCTCACTTCCCTTGGACTCCAGTGGGCAGGCCGTGGGCATGGCCAGTCTCCGATACCGAGTCCCTTGCTGGGGGTCAGGGAGCACGCGCGGGGAGTGGCCAGGAAGTCACAAGCAGACCTTCTCACCTTTGGCATCAGTGTTGGTGCTGGTTTCCTGGGCAGCTGGGACAGCGCACTGCTGACCGGCAGGCCTTGCCCTGGCCGCTCCGCTTCACGTTGCCTGCTTCCCCTCGTCAGACCAAGGGGGCCCTCACCGGGTGACCCTCCAGAAGCTGCAGGGGCCATGAGCGAGGGCTGGACGTGGCGAGGCTCCGGTGCCTCCCTCGATTTCCCCACAGAGCCTTCCCCGGAGGCTGGGCCTCAGGCCGATAAGATGCAGGCCCTCCTCTCTGTGAGGGGCCATCTCAGGCGTCATCTCCCGGGTCTGACCTTTGTCTCTTTCTCCTACAGAGCGAGCTGGACTTGGAAAAGGGCTTGGAGATGAGGAAATGGGTCCTGTCTGGAATCCTGGCCAGTGAGGAGACTTACCTGAGCCACCTGGAGGCGCTGCTGCTGGTGAGGGGGGGTCGGGGCTGCGCCGGGCGGGGCCCCTGCCCCCGGGTCCCAGGTGCCAGGGCAGCAGCCAGAAGGCAGCCCACCCTCCGGAAGGCCATTCCACCTCTGTAGAAGCTGCACCTCCCCAGGGGAGCTGGACACAAGCGTGGGACGGGGGCCAAACCCAGCTGGCTTTACATTTTTGTTTTTAACGGGAATTTAAAAGGAAAAGCTCATATGTCACAGAACCATGATTTTCTGCGGTTGTACCGTGCACCTGAAAAGTGGCTACCCTGTCACTTGTGCCACTCTCACCTGTCACCTGTGCCGCCTTGCCTGTGCCCTCTTCCAGCCCATGAAGCCTTTGAAGGCTGCCGCCACCACCTCCCAGCCGGTGCTGACGAGCCAGCAGATCGAGACCATCTTCTTCAAAGTGCCTGAGCTCTACGAGATCCACAAGGACTTCTATGACGGGCTCTTCCCCCGCGTGCAGCAGTGGAGCCACCAGCAGCGAGTGGGCGACCTCTTCCAGAAGCTGGTGAGTGCTCGGGGCAGGTGCTCGGGGCAGGTGCACGGCTGAGTGCTCGGGGCAGGTGCTCGGGGCAGGTGCACGGCTGAGTGCTCGGGGCAGGTGCTCGGGGCAGGTGCACAGCAGCCTCCCAGCAGTCAGGCCTCTGCGTCGACCTGCTGCCATGTGTTGCCAAGGGCTCTGGGGACCCTTGTTTTCAGTAGGCTCCACACACGTCGTGGGGCTTGACTTCACAACCCCAACATCAAGAGTCACATGCTGTACCCACTGAGCCAGCCAGGTGCCCCTGGAGAATTTTTTTCCTCAGTGGCCTGGGGAGGAAAGACATGGTCAGTAAAAATTAAGGTGGTGAGAAAAGTGCCCCTGGAGCGTGAGGGGGGCCCTGGTGGGGCGGGGCGGGGAGGTGAGCCGTTGTGTGACCCCTGGCGCTGTGCCAGCCGCTGTTTTCAGAACCTGGAGGCGTATTTGACGCTGACTTTGACATGACGCCCTCCTGCCTTGTAGGAATCAAGACCGGTTCTTTCGGGCAGGGGGTTGTGACCGCAGAGCGTGGGCCCAGGCACAGCCTTGCAGTGAAGGGTGTGGGGGGCTCCCGGTGCCCGGCCCACCTGAGCCGAGGCAGCCGTATGAGGCAGGTCCTGCCCTCACCACTGTGGGAATGGGAGGACTGAGGAACTGTGGACCGCCTGCTGGACTGTAGCACTGGCTTATCTCCAGAAGGAGAGCTTTTCCTGCTGCCTTCCGGGGCCGCAAACAGAAGGATACAGGTGATGCCGTCTGGATGACAGAATAAGAAGTCCTGAGAGGGCTTACTGAGCCCATACTGACCAGGAAACTTTTTGGCAGAGGCGGCTGTGGGTCCTTGTTCAGGTCCCAGAGGCGGAAACACCCTCTCTGTTCAGAAGGGTCCTACCGTGAAGGCAGCTCAGGGGCCTCCGTGGCTCTTTGCTGACCACGGGACCCAAGAAACCAAGGATTTGGCTTTTAAAAAGTCAGTGGGACCAATAAAACCTAGCAATCAGATGAAGGAGGTTGGCAGGCCCCTGGGCACGGGCCAGGCCACATCTGGGACAAGGATTGGCTCAGAGGGCTGCTTTTTTTTTTTTTTTTTAAGATTTTATTTATGTATTTGACAGAGAGAAACACAGGCAGAGAGGGAACACAAGCAGGGGGAGTGAGAGAGGGAGAAGCAGGCTTCCCGCCGAGCAGGGAGCCCGATGTGGGACTCGATCCCGGGTCTCCGGGATCATGACCTGAGCCAAAGGCAGTCGCTTAACCAACTGAGCCACCCAGGCACCCCCACTTTTTTTTAAAAAAAAAAGATTTTATTTATTTTTTTGACAGACAGAGAGATCACAAGTAGGCAGAGAGGCAGGCAGAGAGAAGAGGAGGAAGCAGGCTCCCTGCTGAGCAGAGAGCCCGACACGGGCCTCGATCCCAGGACCCTGAGACCATGACCTGAGCCGAAGGCAGTCGCTTAACCTACTGAGCCACCCAGGCGCCCTCAGAGTGCTTCTTTAACCAAGATGTGGGTCAGGTACAACTTGTCCAACGGGAGAAAACAGTTAAGGCCCCTGTGGGAGGAAGGAGAAAACTCAGATGAGAGCTGTCTGATTGACGTCTGTCTTCTAGCGTGTATGGGAAGGAGCTCCCGCCTCCTTTGCCGGTCTCACGTGTGGAGCCCGTCAGTCTCTCCGGGTGGAGGCCGACAGGGGCCTCTGGGGAGCCCAGCAGCTGTTGCAGGAGTGTTACTGAAGGCAGGTGCCAGGCAGGCCCCTGTGAAGGTCCTACCTCTGAGGATCCCTAAGCTGAGTCCTGAGTCGGGGTCGTCTGGGCTCCCAGGCACGTGCTTTTGCCCTGGAGCTTCCCTGCTCCCAAGGGAACCCAGTCCTCCAGGGGTAGAGGCGGCCCGAGATCGCAGGCCCCCAGGCTGCCCAGACGCCCAGCTGGTCCAGACCCAGTCCTTGCCTTGGCTCACACCGGGGCTTGAGCGTTCTGCTCCGAGGTGTGGCCTTCCCGCTGGCGGTCCCCTCTCCCCACTGCCCTGGGCTGCAGACAGCTCCAACTCCAGGCCGGAGCGAAGATGCAAGAAACACACAAAACTGTTCACTCTGGCCAGAAAGCAGGAGGCTGGGTGGATGCAGCCCCACCACCTTGGAGGTGCCCTGGTTTCTCGCCGCGTGAAGTGTCAGTGGGTTTGAACTGAGTAGATTTGACTCAGCTGCAGCCCTTCTGAGAACTGGAGAATCGTGTTGTTGAGAAGAAACTGCGCCCAACACTCCGCCCCAGATAAGATTCAACATTACTCAGAAACTTGTTTTTCAAATTCTCATAGCCTGATGAACACCAGAATTTGGGGAGTTTCTTCTGATTTCCCCGGTGTCCTCTGTGGGTCAGAGGCTGCAGCAGGCTAGGGAAAGAGGTAGGGCGGCCGCAGGAAGGCGCGCCCCGGGAACCAGGCTGCCCAGCCGGGTGCTGGGGCTCCCCTGTCCCTTTCTGAAGGCATGGCGGTCGGCCCCGTGTCCTCCCGGTGTCCTTGCTGACGTTTTGTCAGGCTACTCTTCTGTTTTTCTAATCATTTCAGACTTCAGAGAGGGTGCAGACAGCTCAAGAACTCCCATGTGTGGAGCCACCGCTTGTAACGTTTTGCCAAATTTGTTTTACCTTTTCCCCTCTCACTTTTGTATAGGTGTGTGCGTGTGTGCGCGTGCGCACGTGCTGAATGGTTTCAGAATAGCTCGCAGATAGGTCTGCCCTTTTACCCCAAATACTGCGTTGTGTATTTGCTAAAGACACAGACAAGCTCTTCCGTAAGCGCGTAGTACAGTGATCACGTTCAGGAACTCTCACGGTGCTGAGGCTCGACACCTTGTGTGCCGTCCTTACGCCAACTTCTCCCAAGTTAGCCATCGTGTTCTTTTCTTTCTTAGGATTTATTTATTTAAGAGAGAGCACGAGTGGGAGGACTGGGGGAGAGGGAGAGAGAATCTCAAGCAGACTCCACACGCCGCACAGAGCCCGACGTGGGGCTCAATCTCATGACCCTGAGATCATGACCTGAGCCGAAATCGAGATGGGACCCTTCATGGACTGCCCCATCCAGGCGCCCCGTCGTGTTCTCTGTTGCCGCCTGCGTCCTCTGGTTCAGGACCCGGTCCAAGGTCACAGGACGGACTTGGTTTTCACTTCTCTTTAGTTTTCTTCAGGCTGTACCAGCTTCTTGGCCTTGGCTTGTCTTCCACAGCCTTGACATTTTTTTTGAAAGGTACTGGCCAGTTTGGGCTGGTCTAGGGTTTCCTCAGGAATGGATTCCGGTCCTGCCTTTCTGGCCAAAACGGAACAAACGATGGCAGCACTACTGTGTCCTTGGCGCCTCGCATCAGGAGGCGCGTGGTCGCCATCGATCCCATTACTGGTCTGGCCCCATTTGGGGTTGGCTAAAGACGTGACGTTAGAGTGCTTGACAGAAGCCGCAGGGACGGTGCAAGCTCCGTCCGGAGAGGGAGACGTCATGGGAGGGGTTCTCCTGTCTCGGACCTCGTACCCGTTTGCGGGGCCGCTCGTCTGGGCGGCTTGAAGCTCAAGCAGTTCAAGGAGTTCACGGTTCTGGAGGCTGGAAGTTGGAGACCAAGGGGCCGGCGCCCTGTGTCCCTCCCGAGGCCGCGCTCCTTGGCTCACAGATGGCTGCAGTCCCCCCGTGGCTTCAGTGGGTCCCTCCGTGGGTCTGTGTCCTCATCTCTCAGAAGAGCACGAGTCATACTGAATTAACGACTTCGTTTTAACTTCATCGCCTTTTGCACCCTATCTCTGAATGCAGTCAGTCTAAGCCAGGAGGTAGGGTTTCAACTCAGGAATTTTGAGGTGACGCAGGTCAACTGTAATGTCCCCTCAGGACAGCTCCGTGGATTTTAACCCTGCCCTGTTCTCAGACACCTGCTGTACGACGTGCCTGTTGACTTGCCTGTTGCGTCTCTCCTGCCACCGACCCCACTGTGTCTGAGACCTGCGGCCATGGTGACGGGGCCTGAATCGGGTCTTTGTCGGGGCAGGCACTCCGTGAGCGGCAGAGGAGGGAGAAAAGGAAGTGCCGTAGGTCTGCCCACCGTCCCGATGGGCGCTCAGAGGTGCAGGGACTCGTCAGGGTGATGGGGCAGTAGGGCCGGCGGGGCGTCTGTGCAGCCCCGGGGGGCGGAGCCCGAGAGCAGACCATGCCGCGGCGCCCGGCTTACCCAGCGTCCGGGATTGTCATCTGAAGAAACATAAAACGCAGCATGAGTGCAAGTGCACATAGAAACAAAGCTCAGATTCAGCACCGAACACCGGGACCTGGTGAAGCTTTAGGCTTCTGGCCCTTGGTCTGCTGCCGCGGGAAATCCTGCTTTCCCAGGCCCGGCTCTGCCGCTACAAGGTGAGGGCTGCTTTTCCCTTGACCTCCTCTGAAGGTGACCCGGAGCCCAGAGGTGGTGGCAGCGGTGCCCCCCCACACCCGTGGGAGTCGTCGCTCAGTTGGGTGTCTGCTCGGAAGGTCGTGTGAAGAGACCTCTATTAAAGTTAAAGCCTCTGGTCTGACAGGAGACAAGTGCCTCACCCTGCCCGCTGGCAGCCAGCACGTGTCCCGCATGCCAGGTGTGGCTCCTCGTCCGGGACCCCTGCCAGATTTGGGCTGGGAGCCCCTCTTCAAGGACAGCTGGGTTGCGTGATCCTGATGTGTGCGAAGAGATGGGACAGGAGTGGAGCCCTGTGGCCACCCTCGGCCGGGGGCTGACCTCCCTGGCCACGGTAGCCTCCCGCGGCCAGAATGAGAGGGTGCCGCCCTCTCCCACCTCATAGGCTCTGTCCGCGTTCGTGGGCTGCCTGGAATTTCAGCCCGTGCTGTGGCCCTGTGTGAGTGAGTAGAGTGGGAGGAAGCGGCAGCTGTCGGGGGGGCCGTTACCTGCCCAGGGCTGTGAGTCACGGCTCAGTGTGTCACTTGGAAGGGGGAGGCGTCCTCCGTGCGTGGGGAGGGGAAGCAGGTGGGAGGCGACAGCAGGGAAGAGCGGAGGTGACTGCAGCTCTGTGCTGTCTGCTGCCCCTGGGCTTTCTCCCAAGCTGTGCACCGAAGCCCATTGCTCAGCAAGGTGGCAGCAATGGCACCTGTCCCGCACCTGTCCCACACGCTGTTCCTTCCTCCCCGCAGGCCAGCCAGCTGGGTGTGTACCGAGCCTTTGTCGACAACTACGGCGTTGCCATGGAAACGGCTGAGAAGTGCTGTCAGGCCAACGCTCAGTTTGCAGAAATCTCTGAGGTACTCGTGACACTGTTGCAGGTGCACCCTCCACCTCCCCGGGCGGGACGTGGGCCGGTCGCTGGGTACATCGTGACCTGGGAGAACAAGGCACACCAAACCGAGCTCTGGCTGTAAATCTCCGCTCCGTTTCCAGAGGTTTCGCGGTTGGCGGAGTCAGCCCTGTGCGGAGGACACAGGAGGAGCAGCCCCACAAGGGCCCCATGTCCCCAAGGGCCAGGCCCAGTTCTGGGGCGCAGTCATGAGTGTCCACAGTTCTGTGTCGTTAGCAGAGGTCTGGACATCAGAGTCCCACTGACTAGGCGCCTGGGCGCTGGCGAGCAGCGGGGAGCCGTGTGGGGCTCTGTTTCTCCTTCAGCCTGCGGGGACCTCCCTTGCTGGGGAAGCCACACACGGTCCAGAGGCGTGGAGCTGAAGAAAGCCCCAGGCTGGAGTTCCACGAGGACTGGAACTTCGAGCCCCAGAGTGCTAGCACGAGGGGCCTCTAGGGAGCACCTCGGACACAGAGGACAAGCAGGCCACCCCGGACCAGAACCCGCAGCACCTGCCTCTCCAGGCTCCTGGCGGGGGTTTTCCCCAGCCTTCCACTTCCTGTTTCTCCCGTCACTCGTGATGCCTCCAGCCCCTCGGAGCTCTGACTTGCCTTCCCTCCACCAAACCAGGATTCTGGGTGGAAAGATTCCGAGAGAAATTAGCATTAGAAAGATAATGGGGAACTAGAAATAGGGAGGGAGGGAGTGGGGTCGCCCTTGCTGAGAGACAGTCGTAGCCTGACGGTCAAACCTGGCTTTGTTGTGGGGTCTTTGTGCCATTTTGTGATCTGTCACGAGAGTGTGCGCGTGGGTGCGGGTTGTCCTCGTGGTGGTAGTGGGGGCCATGCTGCTCCTCCAGAGCCCCTGGGGCAGGCACCCCCTGCCTGCTGCTGCTGGTCCCAGGCTCCACGCAGCCAGCGCTCTAGGCTGGCTGCACACGTCCCTCCCCGTCTAGGCCGCACCTTTCTTCAGCTCACTCAGTTAGCGAGCCCACCCCCCGAAGAGCTAGGATGTTGGTGCACAATCCGGAGTGACCTTGACAAATTAGAGACCTAACCCTCTAAGAGCAGGCTACAGTGAAAGGGGGCCAGGTTCCAGTGCAGACAGGTTTCTGTAGAGGAGGGAGGAAGCCGTGGTGAGATACCAGCCCGGGGTCACATGGTCCTGTAGGAATCTGAGCTGAGGCAGGGATCCTTGGAGGCAGCATCCACAGTTCTCCGCCTGTGTTTTTGAAGGAGACCCAGAGACATTGAGGCCACCTAGACAGAGCAAAGTGAAACCAAAGGAAACAGAAGCAGCAGGCCATGAGTGGTCGCACTCCTCAGGCACGGGGGCTGACCGGTCACCTCCAGGACAGGGAGCAGTGGGGTGTGGCCCTTCATCTGCTCCTGCTCCCAAAAATGAGCCAGGGAAGCATCCAGGTAGACCAGAGTTGCCCAAGCTGGGTCCCATGGAATGCCAGCTCCCACACGGTGGATACTGTGAGTCCTGGCAGAAGGGCCTCTGGGGCCAGGTTAAGCTCGAGAGCTGTGGGGTTAAACCAAGTGCCTAAGTCTCCTTGAGGCGGGACTGCCGGACCTACCTCCGCACACTTGTGTACAAGGTGCTTCCCCGGGGCATGTAGTGTGGGCGCTCCTCCCAGACCCACGGGAGCACGGAACCTGATTGTTGCAGAGGCTCGTGTCTGGCTCTCACGCCCCCCTCACACACACCCCGCGCCCCTTGGGAACTACTGAGGCAGATATACAGACGAATAATCACGGCAAGGAGCGTTGAACTCTCAAGAGAGGCACCAAAGTGCATTGTGGAGTTGGGCCCCAGTGAGCCATAAATACCATCACTTTTTTTTTCCTTCCCATCACCCAGGCACCCTATCCCTCCTCCCAACCCACTCCCCAGAAACCCTTAGTTTGTTTCCTGAGATTAAGAGTCTCTTATTGTCTCCCTCCCTGGTCCCATCTTGTTTCATTTAGTTCCCTCCCTACCCCACACGACCCCCCACCCTGCTGCTCAAATTCCTCATGTCAGAAAGATCAGACGATAGTTGTCTTTCTCTGATTGGCTTACTTTGCTCAGCATAATACCCTCCACTTCCAACCATGTCGTAACACCATCGCTTTTTACTTGTGAGCTGTTGACTGCAGCATGAGAGGTTGGGAAAGTCATCTCTGAGCCCCTTCCCATCCCTGTGCTGGCTTTCGTCGTTGCTCAGTAGCCTGGTAATGGGATTAACCATAGCTTCTTCCTGGAGATGATTTCAGGTACTCGGGGATCTTATGTCCTGGTTTCCCTTGGTGCCTTGGACCCAGTCGATGATGCCTTTGATGCAGTTGTGTGAACACGTGACCTGCTCACCAGAAAGCTCAGCTCCGCTCCCGGAGTCACAGCGCCGGTCTGCTAGAAGCTAGGGGCCTCCCTTGCTTTATCGCACTGTGCAGATACTGTGCGTTTTGCAGACTGAAGGTTTGCAGCGACCATGTGTTGAGCAAGTCTGTTGGTGCCATTTTTCCAACAGCATTTGCCCACTGTGTCACATTTTGGTAATTCTTGCAGCATTTCAGACTTTTCCATTGTTTCTCTATTTCTGGGGCTGATCAGTGGTGGTTATGACTTGTGGAAGGCTCAGGTGATAGCATTCATTAGCAATAAAGTACTTTTTAACAATATTTTATTTATTTGAGAGAACATGAGAGGGGAGAGGGTCAGAGGGAGAAACAGACTCCCCGCTGAGCAGGAGCCTGATGTGGGACTCGATCCCGGGTCTCCAGGATCGTGACCCAAGCCAAAGGCAGTCGCCTAACCAACTGAACCATCCAGGCGCCCCCACAATAAAGTATTTTTTAATTAAGGTAGGCACATTACTTTTAGACCTGCTGCTCTTGAAACGTAATTTTTATAGGCCCTAGAAACCCAAAGATAGCCACTGGTCTCGCTTTATTGCAACACTCTCTTCCTTGCGGTGCTCCAGAAGGGAACCCACAGTCTCTCCGAGGTGTGCCTGTGCGTTTGGGGAAACCAGGAGAGGGCGGGGTGCAGGGGGAATGCAGCATGTGGGGTTCGGTGGTGGGGGCCCACCCTGGCCATTTCCACAGATGAGCGCTCCTCCAACCCGCCCACCCCCTTGCTCGCTGTGGTTTGCCTTGTCTTTATAGGATTCTGTACATCAGAGGCTCTTGAGCAGGGTGATTTGTCCCCAGCAGATGACCGCGCAGTGCCTGGGGATTTTGATTGTCCCAGCAGGAGCGGGGCGTGCTGCTGCTGTAGGTGGAGGCCAGGGTGCTGCCCCGTATCCTCTGGTGTGCAGGACGGGCCCCCACAGCAGGATAGTATCTGGCCCCAGACGTCAG
Organism: Spilogale gracilis; assembly: GCA_004023965.1. NCBI lineage: Eukaryota > Metazoa > Chordata > Mammalia > Carnivora > Mephitidae > Spilogale > Spilogale gracilis. Next base: position 2,371 of record PITA01021926.1, on the reverse strand, counting down.
CAGTCCCAGGGGACCATGGCACCCAGGCCAGGCCTTGTGTTCCGCCCACCCTGTGTTTCATGCTTTGATCCAGGACACCTCCTAAGACCTACCTCACCTAAGATTCTCTGCAGAAGGTGTCTGGCCACGAGACTTGCTGCCACTTCAGCGCTGCCTCAGTTTCCCCATGTGAAAATGTGCTTTCCTCTTTGCAGAACCTGAGAGCCAGAAGCAACAAGGATGCCAAGGACCAGACGACCAAGAACTCCTTGGAAAGTGAGTTCTCTGTGCCGGGGCCTCCTCGTGCTCCCTGTGAGCCCAGGGGCATTTGCTGGAAAAGCGAACAGGCACCCCGCTGGGCCGCCCTCTGGCGCCTCTGCTGTTCTAGTCTTGTGATAGTGAGAGCGGGGACGGGAAGAGCAGCCCTGGGGGGGGGGGCCGGCCAGGAGGGACGGTGTTTACAGACACCCGCGAGCCAGGCACTGCCAGGCATTCAGAATGCCATCATGTTGTCCCCAACGGCCCTGCGAGGAGGATTTTATTTTCCCTTTTTTCAGGTGACAGAACAGATTTAGAATGAAAGGAGCTGACTGGAGCGCAGGGCCTAAGTGGCCAGGCAGGGGGAAGCCAGAGCTGTGAGGCTCCCCAGGGCCATGTGCTCAGCCCCTCACTCTGGGTGGAGAGCAGGGTCAGCACTGACCGGTCGCTTCTCGGTTGCGGTTGCTAGGATAGCATAAGGAGTGGCGCTTACAGAGAACGGCAGGCCTGGCTCTAGCAGAGCGTCACCGTGCTGTTAGTCTCAGCTTCTCATCTGTAAAATGGGGGTAACAAGGCATGTCTTACAGTAGCCGCAGGAGTCAGAGGAAATGCACCTGATGCATGCCAGGACAATGTGCGCGTTGTGCCCGTGATGTGCTGGGCTCGTGGTCCTTGTGGAGCGGTGGGGGCTGCCAAGACGGGCCAGGGCTCCTGGGCTGCGGGAGGCCAGGTGTCTGAAACACCCGTAAAGCCAAGAGCTGTGTTGGCGTCTGAGTAAGCTTTCGCCGTCCTCGGAGTCGGGCCTCCAGGCGGTGCAGAGATGGGCACTGCAGGTGACGTGCTGGTCTGCTCCCGGGAGACCCTCCGGGCCAGACAGCAGGTCTCCTGTCATGATGGGAGCCCTTGCCAGCCCACGTGCACCAGGTGCTGGTGGGCTCCCCAGCTCCAGGGGGAGGGGCGTCAGCTGGGGCTCTGACCAGTAGCTCTGCGCTCAGCGTTTGGTGTCACAGACCAGAAGCTCAAGGCCATGGGCCCAGCCTTCTCGACGCTCAGCGGTGGCCCCCGTCACTGGGTGTGCATTAGGTCCCAAGCGACATGGCGGTTGGGCAGTGTCCTCTGCCAAAGCACTTGCCACGAGGACAGGCAGGTGGGGGTCTGGGCTGCTTTCTCCGTGCGTGGCCACCTCTCACGCTGTCCGTCTCTCTGCAGCCCTGCTCTACAAGCCCGTGGACCGGGTGACACGCAGCACGCTGGTCTTGCATGTGAGTCGCCCTGGGGTTCGCGGCTTCTGACGTTTGCCACTGTTGCCCCCACCTCTGTTCTCGCCACATGCCTTTTATTGAAGATGTTAGAAACGAGAGGCTCAGGGGGAGTGAGGGGAACAAAGCACGCTCGTGGGGCAGCCCAGGGCGCTCTCCAAGGGGGAGGTGTGGGAGGGAGCATCCTGTCCCATGTAGAGATGGGATGGGCCCAGACAGCAGATGCCTTCCAGGGCCGCGGGGATGACCACTGCCTCCCGGCCTAGGGAGATGGAGCGTGGGGAGGGCCCGCCTCAGTGGGGCTGCCCCGGAAGGCAGCAGGGAAAATGAAATTGGCCCCTAGTCCCACTGCCCGGTGATCTCTTCACTTATATTTAGGGCAAGTTGTGCATGCATTTTTTTTTCAAATTTACAATCGAATCACCGAAGTGTGTGAGGTTTCCGTTTCCTTCCCTGCTTCCTCCCTGCCGCTGCCACGAGGGCTCCTTTAGGAACACCACATACATGAGCTGCCTTTTTAACTGCACGGAAAGAATCATGCTGTATGTGTGATTCACACTCCCCCCAGACCCCATGCTGCAGATCGTCCCGCGTCAGCCCACACAGCTCTGCCCCAGGCTGTCGAAGCTGTGTAGTGTTTTGTCAAGGGCGTCTTAAGTCTTAAGTCTTTTTCTTTTTTATTTTTTTTTTAGATTTTATTTATTTATTTGACAGAGAGAGATCACAAGTAGGCAGAGAGGCAGGCAGAGAGAGGAGGAAGCAGACTCCCCGCTGAGCAGACAGCCCGATGCGGGCCTCGATCCCAGGACCCTGAGATCATGACCTGAGCCGAAGGCAGAGGCTTTAACCCACTGAGCCACCCAGGCGCCCGTTTT
>PITA01021925.1:0-31556 GCA_004023965.1 Spilogale gracilis | reverse complement strand
CAACAGATGAATGGATAAAGAAGATGTGGTACATATATACAATGGAATACTATGCCTCCATCAGAAAGGACAAATATCCAACTTTTGTAGCAACATGGACTGGACTGGAAGAGATTATGCTGAGTGAAATAAGCCAAGAAGAGAAAGTCAAGTATCACATGGTTTCACTTACTTATGATGCATGAGGGGTAACCTGGAGAACAGTGGGAGAAGGAAAGCAAATGGGAACTAGGGTAATCTAGGGAGGGAAACGAAACAACAGAGACTTTGAACACAGAAACAAACTGAGGGACTTGGAGGGAGGGGGGTGGAGGGATGGGAGAGCCTGGTGGTGGGTACTGGGGACACCTAAAGCGTGGAGCACTGGGTGTGGGGAATGGGGAATGAATCTTGGAATATTGCAAAAAAAAAAAAAATTTAGTAACAATAAAAAAAAAAGTACAAAAAAAAAAAAAGAGCGGATGATCAAACAAGAATATCCACCTTCATTCTATATCCTTATTATCTGAAACACTGGCCACCACGCCATCCCCACCACATGTATGCAATACACAGTACCAGTATTTACTTATTTATTTTTCTTCCTATTCCGGAAGAACATTGGGCCAACTAGTTTATGCAAACAGGTTCTGGGTAAATTCTTTGGGAAGCCTTATTAGCAAAGATCCCCAAAGGGCCCAAAGCCCAGGCCAGATGAAAACAAGGCTGTTTGCATTCACTATCCCTACATCTAACTCCAGCTCCTATTTGTTATCTCTCTCCCAAAGAGAGGGGAATAGAAGTGGGAATATTGCCAGATTTGGACATTGGGCAATAATATTTGGAAATTGAATTTATATATTATATATACAGGAAGGATTATTGCTAGGATCAGTAAGAGATAGAAAACAAATGTGGGGGAGCAGGAAGATTTCAGAGAAGAGAGAAATAGGAAGGGAAAGGGGAAAGGAAAACTTAAGATTTTGAACAATTCTGGAACCAGCAAAGGGGACTTAATTAGGTAGATTCATGTGTAATTTGGTGTGATTAATCTCAGGCTTTTTCATATAATAGGATTATTTGGAATCAATTAAGATAATAGATATGAGACCATTTCATAAAAATTGAAGCACAATATGAATGTGAAATTTTAGTTGTAAGTTATTATAGCTATTTTACCAAATGAAAGGTCTAGGGACACATAAGAAGTTTAAATTAATAGGATATTAATTATTCTGTAGTTCAATCATTTTAAACTTCTTTTCTCATTAAAAAAAAAAATAAAAAGTAAGGTACCTGGGTGGCTCAGTTATTAAGAAACATCTGCCTTCCACTCAGGTCGTGATGACCCCAGGGTCCTAGGATGGAGTCTTGCATTGGGCTCCCTGCTCAACAGGAAGCCTGCTTCTCCCTTTCCCACTCCCCTTGCTGTATTCCCTCTCTCCCTGTCTCTCTCTGTATGTCAAATAAATAAATAAAATCTAGAAAAATAAAAAGAGAGAGAGAAAGTAGTGTCTGAGGTGTAGGTGTGGAAAAATCCACTTGCCCAAGATATCACACAACTCTTAATCTTTCAGAAAGCACAGCAGCTGCTTTGGACCTCTTTAAGTTCTACATATTGGGGCACCTTGGTGGTTTAGTCGTTAAGCGTCTGCCTTCGGCTCAGGTCATTTTCCTGGAGTCCTGGGATCGAGCCCCATGTCGGGCTCCCTGCTCCGCGGGAAGCCTGCTTCTTCTCTCACTCCCCCTGCTTGTGTTTCCTTTCTACCTTTGTTTCTCTCTGTCAAATAAATAAATAAAATCTTAAAAAAAAAATAGTCTTACAAATTATATTAGTACAGTTGCCTGAACCTTCCTCAAACCCCTGGCAATTCAGATTTTTCAGTTATAAGACCCAACAGGCTGTACTTACCCAGCTGATAAATTCTTCAACTTTCTGGCCTAGTCAGATCATTCCTTCTTTCTCAGAGTCTTTTCTTTTCCTTGGCAATTTTGCTGGCTATAGTAAATTGCATTAATGACCCCAAAGCTTCACCCATTCTGGTATACCTGCTTTTTGCCACGTGGCTTTGTAGTTCCTCTTTCTAGAGGGATATAGTATATTTCATCACCTCAGACTTTGGAGTTGGCCCTGTAACTTGCTTTGCCAAATAGAGTATGGCAGAAATGATGGTGAGCCAACTCTGTGTCTATGCCTCAGAGGCCTTGCAAGATTCAAGTTGCTTTCCTAAACCTCTGCCATTGCTGTGGGAATTTGCCTTGTGTATCCAGCTCATCAAAGGAAGATAAAAGGAGACATTTGAAAGACATTTGAAAAGGAGCCTGATTTAGATCAGTCATCGCCAAGACGTCCCACAGATGCATGAGCTAATCCAATTCTTATACTGTATTCTCGGAGAACTTTGTGGTTGTATGTTATGCAAGATTTTTGAAGCAATTGTTAACTGATACACTGACCCTCTAAAGTTAATCACTTCTGGCACCATGGGAGTGAGAACAGGTCTTTCAGGTCTCCTTCCCTTGGTCTCTCTCTCTTTTTTGTCTATTCTCTCTATCCTATATCCACACAGTCACTGACCTAATCAATATGCAGATTCCCTTTTTTCAGCCATGGTTAAAAGAATTTTTTAAAAATAAATAACAGTGAAGAAAATGCAATGTCCTTTTTAAGAAACAGAATGGAAAACTTATGTATGGGAATATTCAGCTGTTCTTGTATAATCCTTTACACCAAAGTACCGAGAGGTTTAAATCCAGTGTTGAAGATTATCCAAATGGATAACCACTAAACAAAACAAAAGAAAACAGAGACTTAAAAACTACCATTGCATCAGCAACACCTCTTGGGGTGATTGAAATTAGAATGGGTTAAGAGTGGCCAAGCTGTGCTACTGGATGAACATGGAAGTGTCTTTGGATCTCGGCGGAACCAGTCATTGGATCTAGACACCAACTAAATCTGTATGATTGGGCGCGAAGTCAGTTTTCTAAGCATCTCTGTCTTTCTTGGCTAAAATGAGGATGGATAATATTTTCTCACCTAATTAAGAGGGATAAATGAAAAAAACATATTTGAGGCATTTGACAAGTTATAGGCAACCTCCTTTCTTTTTTCTAACCAAAGATATATTCCAACAGTACCCTTATTGTAACCTCCTTATTTTTTGCTTAAATAAGTGACATTCTAGCTCATGGTCATTACTACTACTAAACAGTGCAATTTATCATGAAGAATAAAGCACTCATTACTGTGTCAGATGGAACTGGGTGAAACTCCGCTGAAGGAGCCCAGGGCACATAATTTTTTGGCCTCTATTCTACATATATCTGCTCAAAGGATAAATCGCTTGTGTATTGACTTTGATTGGGGGTTCAAACAAACCTAAAAATTCAAAACAACACTCAGAGAAGCCTGTTAAGTGTGTTTATCCTAGGGTGACTTTATCTCCTGTATTCCTCCCCTAAGTTCATAGGGGAGGGCTAAGAAGTTGATACTGCTTTCCTTGATCAATCAACATCACTTGAAAAGTTCATGATCCTCAAATAGCATTTGGACCGAAAGGCAGACTTTCTTCCCACCAAAATCCAAATTGACAAGATTATCTTCAGTACTCACTGTGGGCAAAGGCAATTTATATTAACTTGATTACATAAAACATTAATCAGTATTACAGTATTTTAAAAGGATATGAACATAATTTTTCCTGTTCATAGTTTAAAAGTATAGTAAAAGAAATGGGTTACCTTCTTTTTTTCCCCTTAGAGCTTTTCCTAATAAGCTAAAAAAAAATGAATAATTATATTTCATGATTTTCTTCACTATTTAACCCCCCCTCAGATGCTTTCAGACACTAAAGAAACTTTCAAAGATTAACCTTTGGAAAAAGTCATTTTAAAAAGAATAAACAAGAGGCAGAAAGGAAAAAAAATTGAAATTTCCCAGAAAAGCTCCTTCTAATTTACACTAACGAGTATACAGGTCATATGGAAAATTAAACACCAAATTCTAAATTTTCAAGGCCAGAGAATTTATGCACACAAATCCTATTACCAGCTAATGGGATTTGTGAGGATCCCTAGTGACCTATTTAGAAAATTTACCCCCTGCCGTTCAAGATGAATACATCATACAAACTAAGCCCAAATACACAGTCCTACTGTTGGCTTTATCCCCAGTCTGTCAAGCGATCCTTCTATGATTTCTAAAAGGTGCTGGCAACTGTATCAGTTTGCATATCTGAGTGACAGTGCAAAATGACATCTATATTTTCTCTCTTAAGTTCTCTAATACTTGTTTCAAATATTTTGAAAGTTATCTTTACTTTTTTCTTTCCTTTTTATTTTCTTCCTTCTTTTCTTCTGTTCCCTTCCTTTCTTCTTTTTTCTTCTCTTCCTTCTTATTCTTGCACTTAGAGAAGGAACCAAGCAAACATTAAAATGTCAATGTTCTCCTTTCCTCTGTACTTGGTTGAAGAGAGTGAAGCTTATGTCACAAGTAAAGAACATACCACAGCTGTGGCTTCAGAATTCTCTTTGAAATACATAAATATAAATTATATACAAGGAAGTACATGAATTTTTGAAGGACTATTTGCATTTGCAATAAGAAGGAGAAAAAAGAGAAGCAAAAGAGAAGAAGGAGAGAGAATAAGAAAAGGAAGAATGGGAGGAGAAGGAGGAGGAAGAGGGAAGAGAAGGAGAAGAAGAAGGCAGAAATAGTTGGGCCTGTCAGACACTGAGATAACCAAATCACTACAGTGACCAAACATGGTGAAGTTTGTCGGTGGTGATATTCTGTTTGTGCAATACTCTTTTTCCAACACCCATTCTCTCAGGTAGGTAGGCGCTAAATACTCTCATGCAGTCCTCTGACTGGATACAGACTCGCTTTCCAGAAGTATACGTCTTAAATTCTTGGGAACGTGTGGTCTGGAAAAACAAGCAAACAAAAAACCCAAAACTCCTGAATCAAATTAATGCACAATTAAACTATTGCTCCTTAAATATGTAAAGTTAAGTATGTTTTCATAGCTAAAGAATTAAACTGTTTGATAATAATGAAACACCAGACAATATTAAAAGAAATGTAAGGTAAGAAGAGTTTGGACAAGAAATTCTTGGTATCACTCAGATCACTTTATATAATATCACAGAATGTTACCCTTATAAATAAATTCATGATGGGTAAAACTTAAAGAAATTCATAGTTGGATTTATGTGAAACCAAAATAATGATGTACAGTAAGATAAGCTTCGCTAAATTTTTTTCATTCAACACCAAAAGATTAGATTACTTATGTTTCAGCAACTAGACCTTTTAAAACATGGAAATCACAATTGGTTTTTGTGTATACAACTTATTATTACATTATTAGCTTATTTCTTGTAGAATTTGACTTTCGTTCCAAAATTTCAGGACATCCCAACAGATACATTCAGCATACAATCTGATTGTTCCACTGTCTGTTGATTGCATGTCTTTGTGTGATCTCTTTAATTCTCAGTATTGCATTTGGGATCATTAGGCTCAGTTTTAATTTTTGATTATTTTTTGAGAATTTTGTAAGGATTAATATTTCATAAGTCTTATTTTAAAGATATTCTGAAGTTGAAAGGTAACATTTTTTTTAAAGATTTTATTTATTTATTTGACAGAGAGAGATATCACAAGTAGGCAGAGAGGCAGGCAGAGAGAGAGGAGGAAGCAGGCTCCCTGCTGAGCAGAGAGCCCAGTGCGGGCCTTGATCCCAGGACTCTGAGATCATGACCTGAGCCAAAGGCAGAGGCTTTACCCCACTGAACCACCCAGGTGCCTGAAAGATAACATTTTTTAACAGAATAAAATGCATTCTACTTTGCAATTACCATGCTTACTTTTTTAAAAAATTAAAATATATATTATGAGAACTTAATGATATATATTTCATATATATTGAAATATTTTTTTTCTATTTCATAGGCCTATGAATTTTTTTTAGTATTTTATTTATTTGAGAGAGAGAGCATAGAGGGAGGAGTAGAGAGCGAGGGAGAGGACGAGGGGAAGGAATCTCAAGCAAACTCCACACTGAGCATGGAGCCTGACTTGGGGCTCAGTCTCACAACCCTGAGATCATGACTTAGGCCTAAATTAAGAGCTGGACCCTTAACAGATTGAGCCACCCAGATGCCCAATAATCCTAGGAATTATGTCATCCTTATCCTCATTATTCATTAATAAGTCTCAACTATGACAAAGATCCTAAAATAATAAAACTAAAGAATGATGAAACTTTCAGAAATATAATACAAAAATGAAATAGATTGTTGTCTTTCAGCTTTCTTAGTAAGTTGGCCACAGTATGTATCATTTTTCAGGAAAGCATAAAAGAAACCTGCCTTGCATTTTTTTTATCCTACTTTCAGCTTCCATTGAACACAGTTGAAATTCTGAGCTTTTATTTTTCTGCTTATACTAGCAGAGGAGAAAACTGACAGAGAAAGACATTTCATAGTCCTCAAGCAAATCAGAAGATGAATGCAAAGAGAGAGAGAATAGTACTCTGAAGTGTGTGATGATACAATTGGTCATGTAAGCAAAAATCCTGGACCATGTATCTTCAGAATGATACCTTACAAGAATTTTCTTGAACTCAAAATTGATGAGTAAGCAATATACCTCTAAGGTTAAAAGGTAACATAGCTTTGTTATTCAGTCAGTCAATCAATGGAAAGAAGGACTTCAAAACATAATTTTTTTTTTTAAGATTTTATTTATTTGACAGAGAGAAACACAGCTAGAGAGGGAAGACAAGCAGGGGGAGTGAGAGAGGGAGAAGTAGGCTTCCCGCCGAGCAGGGAGCCTGATGTGGGGCTCGGTCCCGGGTCTCCGGGATCATGACCTGAGCTGAAGGCAGTCGCTTAACCAACTGAGCCACCCAGGCGCCGCCAAAACATAAAATTTTTGACAAAAATTTGGACCATCACATTTTGCCAGAAGAGCATATGGCTATATTATTTTCTATTTTTTGATGAAACAATAATGCTTTAATACTATTATAAATACTTGATGGTTTGCTGACTAAATTATGATTGACTCTAATAAAAAGTAAGTAAATTAAAATTTTAGTTTAAAAATTCTAGATTACTTATAAAATGACTTAAAATATTTTACAAATTAAATAAAAAGTATTTATTAGAACCAGATGTAAATAGTTGACTATTTTTCCTGAAAAATTGAGAGGTAATTTGCACATATTATAAATAAGAGAGTTTATATGTTCTAAATTGAAACTTTCTAGCAAATATAATAAAAGTACCCCTCCTTATCTTGACTTCTAATGTTGGCTAAGGAAAAAAGGGCTCATAGACTGATTGTTGCTACCCTTGGACCTGCAGGATATGAAAACCAGTAAGGCAAGGAGCCAAAATGAGAAGACAAAGATCCTGGAGTAACCTAATTTTTTCTGAATATATTTGTGTTCACATACAGTTTTCCATATTTATTTCATATGGAACATATTACTGTTGAGATTGGCATTGGAAAGGTAAATGCTGCTGATCAAATTACTAGCTAGATTGGTTTAAGAACTTTTCATCAAAACTTTTGGACCTTACTCCCTAGTTCATCCCAGGGCAGCAACATCAACACTCATGACAGCAAGAGAGTAATATAAAAGTATCCTTTGTTTTATGAGCATGTGCCAACCCAAAATTCCTATTGTGCACTTACATAACCAATTATCAAAATCAACATGTCAGTTCAACTACAGCACACATATATTTTTCCTTATTTGCAGACCTACAATTACACATAATTAGCTCATACTTTTATCTTAAAAAAATGGCCATAACATTTTTTATTGGTTGTACATATATGAGTATGCCTCATTTATGTTGCTTAATAAAATTTGTCAATCCAATTTAATTAATCTGAAAACTGAACTGAGTGGCAGAGGTCTAGATATACTAGTTCTTTGATTATGTGGCAAAAAAACCACACCCATCAGGTCCAGGGCCCCACTCATATGAGTCAAAAGGCATTCAGTTGTACACATAGTTCAGTTAAATCTCATCTACTTGGTCTCAATTCATTAAGCTCTCCCAGCTGTGAATCATTAGTAGCAGGAGTCAATTCAAGGTTTTTGGGCAATACAGCCTACAGCCTGGCCCAATCTCTAAGTTCTCATTATAAAATTCTTTTTTTTTTTTTAAAGATTTTATTTATTTATTTGACAGAGAGAAACACAGCTAGAGAGGGAACACAAGCAGAGGGATTGAGAGAGGGAGAAGCAGGCTTCCCGCCAAGCAGGGAGCCTGATGTGGGGCTCGATCCCGGGTCTCCGGGATCATGACCTGAGGCGAAGGCAGTCGCTTAACCAACTGAGCCACCCAGGCACCCCTCGTTATAAGATTCTTATCTTACTCTTCTTGTGGCACAAATAATAAGCTTCCTGATATTCACAGCTATTAGTTTCCTATTGCTCTGTCTAAAGAACGGTGAACTGAGAATCTAGCTTTAAAGTCATGTTCTTTAATTTTCTTCATTTCTCTCAATTATTTGTACAAGTCATAATTATATTTTTAATTAAATTTTAAGACCTTATTTTTTAGAGAAATTTTAGATTCACAGCAAAACTAAGGGGTAGGTACAGAGATGTCACATATATGCCCTGTCCCCACACATGCAAGGTCTCCTCCATTATCAACATCCCCACCAGATTGGTACATATGTTACAATTTATGAACCTACATCTACACATCATAGGCACCCAAAGTCCCTAGTTTACATTACTGTTCACCCTTCATGTTATATAGTCTATGGTTTTAGACACATGTATAATGGCTTGTATCCATCATTATGGTATCATACAGAGTATTTTCGTTTCCTTAAAAATGCTCTGTGCCTGGCCTAGTCATTCCTCCCTTTGCCCAGTCCCTGGAAACCACTGATCTTTTATTGTCTCCAGTTTTCCTTTCCCCTCAATGTCACATAGTTGGAGCATGCAGTATGCAGCCTTACAGATTGGCTTCTTTTAAGTAATGTGCTTAAAGTTCCTCCATGGTCTTTTCATAACCTGCTGGCCCATTTCTTTTTAATGTTGAATAATATTCCATTGCCTGAGTATACCAGAGTTTACTTATCTGTTCACGTACTGCAGGATGTTTTGTTCATTTCTAACTAAATTTGGCAATTCTGACCAAGCTGCTATAAACACCACGTGCAGCTTTTTGTGCAGATATAAGTTTTGAACTCCATTGGGTAAATACAAGGGAGTGCAGCTGATGGATCATACAGTAAGAGTATGTTTAGTTTTCTCAGAAATCACTGAACTGCTTTTCTGAGTGGCTATACCATTTTAGATTTCCATCAGCATCGAATGAGAGTTCCTATTGCTCTACAACATCATCTGCATTTGATGTCATCAGTTTTCCAGATTACAGCCATTCTAATAAGCATATAGTGATACCTCATTGTTGTTTTACTTGGCATCTCCCTGATGACATGTGCTATAGAGCGCCTTTTCATATTCTCATTTGACATGTACACATCTATGGTGAGGTGTCTGTTAAAGTCTTTGGCCCATTTTTTAACCAGGTTGTTTTCTTACTGTTGTGTTTTAGGAGTGCTTTGTATATTTTGGATAATCATCCTTGATTAGATGTGTCTTTTGCAAATCTTTTCTCCCTGTATGTGGCTTGCTTTCTCATTCTTTTGATCCTAATTGAATTTAAATTTCTATTCTCCAATGGATCTTCTATAATAGAAGGGGCATGTGGAATAAAACTCATAGCTAAGTGATGTAGAGCAAACAATGCAGAAGAATTTGATTTTTCTAATTTAATAAATATTTTTAAAGACCTGCTATGCATTAGGCTCTAAGTGAGTCTCTTGAGAGAGATGAAAAACTAAAACCAACTGTCAAAACTACATTGGTAAGTGTCACAATAGAAACTTATATCAGACTTCAGCATTCCATGGGATCAGGAAGGAGGAATCATCAAGCTTTCAAAGAAGTAAAGGTAAGGATTCACAGGGAGAGCGATACCTAGTAAGACGTTGCTGTTCCAATCATGTGTCTCTCAAGTCAGGTAATTTGCTATTTCTCCCAGTGATAGTGTATCCATTTTTCCTGTGCTCTTGATATTTCCCTTTGCGTTTCCAGAGCTGCCTTCTGTGAAACTATTCTGATAATTCCCTTGTCCCTTGAAACAAATCTTTATTTCCTTGCAAGTCTCCCCCACCATCATCATACTTTCTTACTAGAAAAAAACAAACTATAATTTGGGGGCCTGTCATGACTAAATTGTCCTTATTCAATCCATCTGAATATATTTGTTATTCACTATAGTGCTCTGTCCCTTGAATAAATCCACATCCCACCTCATTCTCATTTTTTTTTTCATCAACCTCTTTTCATCTGTGGCTCTATCCTTTGCAGCAGCTTAATGGGCTTGCCAATTCATCTTTCTAAAGCCATTTCTATGTTTTATAATTTTTACAACACAAAAGCATAATCCCCGATAAACCAGGTAGGGAATGATTGCTATTTATGAATGCTTGAGGGTTCATCCAAATAGCTCTGCTATTTTTTTTAAACTTCCATGCTCTTGATGGGCAAGTTGAATGCATATTGAATTCACAACAATTTGTATGTATTTGCATTTCAGTTTTCAAAGATCTGTGAGAGCCATATGTAGAAAAGAAATCACACAAAGGCAAGCTAATTAGTAAGAAATAGCCCTGAGGAAACAAACCTGGACCTCTTGGTGTTGCCAACCTAAAAAAAACAAGATGTCATTCTACCGTAAAATCCCAGAACATTCCTTTCTTTTTCTGAGGATCCCAGGATCAGAGGAACAAACGCTGCAAAGGTAAATAGAAATCCATGTAGCCATAGCAAATGTTGTTTGTGTAGACCAAATCCAAATAACCACACTGGTGCAGACTGGAGCTCTTTAATCGGAGACCAATTGTGCCCAACTAAAGGTGTCTTAATGAGACAGAACCACAAAAGGGAAGGCACATTAATACAAAACTGGTTTATGAGTCAGCTGGAGATCATTATTTTCCTAGGAATGGTTCCATATTTTGTCATTTTCTACTAGTATGGATGACTACTGAGTAATTTATAGATGGAAAAATAAGAATAACTTTATGAACAGGCAATAGTGCAGATTTTTTGGAAAACTGCATCAAAAAATACAAACAAAACCACTCATACATGTGGTTATGTAAAATCTGCTCTTTTTTTTCTGCATATGTTTTCTTGTTTGTGAGTTATAACATAAGATGAACAGCTTCCTATCACTAGTGGACATCCTTAGTTTATCTTTTCAAGGCTGTATTATTATTTAATTCACTATAAATATTTTGGTAGATTTTGAGCTTTCCTCTTTAATGCAGAGAAAGATTCAAAATCTGTCTTATTCAATGAAAGATAACCATGTATTTTAAGAAACAAATTAAATGAAACAGTTTCATCCAAGTTACTATTCAAGAAAACGTGTTCCAGTGTGTCCTCATTTGAACAAACAGCCAATTCAATGGATTTGACCTTATTTACTGAGTCTTAGAAAAAGAAGAGAAAAAACCTGGGAGGTAATGAGAGCCACTATAGAGATTTTTGTCGTTCTCTCTCTTTTTGCCATTTTTATCTTAGAGTCTATTCCATTAGAGTTTTTTCCATTAGTACCTTTTCTGTACTTTTCTATCAGGGAAAATCATTGTATTAATGAAAGAGTGTATTTTTTTTTACCTCAAGATCTGACTGAAATAAGTTTGGAACTAGAATGTCTTTAGGAGAAGGAGGTTTGAAAGCGTCTAAATTTTTCATTATGTTAACCGCAGGGTATATGATAGCAAAGAGCTGGTTATTTTGGAGAGTGTAATTCCTAATAACTTAGGTTGGAAAATAAAAGGGGAAAATGTAAAGTGTTCACTTTAACACTATAAGCAGGATCAACTTATTTAACTTCAAACAGACATTGGCCTAATAGTTTTCTGGGGCAACATATATATTTTATATAAATACCTATATTATATATAAATATATGCTATAGATAATGGTAAAAGGAAAGTAATATGACATTAGTTTTGGAAAATCTGCCTTTGAATAAGACCAAAACAATTCTTCTGGTCTGGTTTTTTTCAATGTAGTTTAAATGTAGTTAAAGCTCCATACAAAAGATGATGTTTAAAAATTTCCTCTTATATTTTGAATATACTTCTATTACTTAGTGTTAAATACAGTCTGTTTTAAGAATTGTTAATGCATATTTTATATAGTTATCACACCAAACGGAGCACTGTAATAGAAAGATACGATGTCATATACATATTGCATTTCAGTCCAGCATTAATTCCTTGTGATGTATAGGTGTTTAAGAAATAAGATGAAATAGCTCTAGATTTTTAAAAGATTGTATTAAAGTGAGCACAGACTTTCTAATAAGAAGGAAACAAAACTTCTACTCCATAAAACACCACTTTTGTTGATAGTTTTGAAGTCTTACTTTGCTTAGTTTTTTGGAAGCATCATAGAACAAATACTGGCTTGAAATTATGATGCCATGATATCTTGGCAATTATTTTTATTATTTATTAGAGTTGTCATGTAAATAGCTTATGGTAAATTGATATTCAAGAAACATCCCATTCTATTCCATAAAAATACTTTCACTTGTAAAAGTGAAAGTAGATAAAATTTCTTAGCAACAATGAAATAGATTAAAAGATATTTACAATTTTTTTAAAGGTTTTATTTATTTGACAGAGAGAAACACAGCCAGAGAGGGAACACAAGCAGGAGGAATGACAGAGGGAAAAGCAGGCTTCCCGCCGAGCAGGGAGCCCGATGTGGGACTCGATCCCAGGTCTCCAGGATCATGACCTGAGCCGAAGGCAGTCGCTTAACCAACTGAGCCACCCAGGTGCCCCAAGATATTTACAATTTTTAACACGTACTTGAGCTATATGCTAGACATATGATTTTTAAACGATTTATTTGTCCCCTACTTAATAGAACTTTTTTTTCAAAGAACCCTACCATTTACTACGTTAAAAATGCAAAACCCAAAAGATAAGATAAAATCAAAATCAGCTGAAATAACTCTAATTTAATCAGTTATTTTTCCCATTCCCTTGAATGAAGATGCTTACAGAAATAGTAATATTTTCATAAACTAGAGACCTCAAAATAAAACCATATGTCCTGCTAAGGCTACTCTTTAAGCTCAGGAAATACCAATTATCTTTGCTGTTATTTTTTTCTCCTAACTCCTAAAAATTTAGACATGGTTTTGAATTCCTGTTTGGCAACTACATGCAATTCCCCATCAATGTCACTTATTTTTGTGCCTTTCATTTTTTTTTTCCAAGATACGTTTGATGTTTTCTCAAAGAACTTTTTTTCTGATACAAAACTAAACACAATTTAGTTCTGTATCCTTCTTCACATACTCAAGCCAACTCTGAGAAGGATTGGCAGTATCTTCAGTTCTATGTTAAAACTGAATTGTTCAATTGCCGAGGAATGATCATTCGTTTTTCATTTTACAAGTTTTTTTTTAATGGATCAGAATGTGCTGTTTCTTGAAAATCAACTTACCATGTTATTTATATGACAGTACTAATAAATAATAAGAATAATTATAATTAAAGAAATGTTTCTCATTGGGAGTTACTTTTAAGATCTGATTTTCTGGGGTGCCTGGGTGGCTCAGTAGGTTAAGGGTCTGACTCTTGATTTTGGCTCAAGTTGTGATCTCAGGATCGTCAGAGAGCCCCATGTCAGACTCTCCGCTCAATGTGGAGTTCTGCTTGGGATTCTCTGTCTCCCTCTCCCTTTGCCCCTCCCCACTGGAAATAAATAAATAAAATCTTAAAAGAAATGAAAAAATAAAATCCTCTTTCTGCTAAAATTTCCTGCCTGATATCTCTCTCTCTTTTTTTTAAAGACTTTATTTGACAAAGAGAGAGATCACAAATAGGCAGAGAAGCAGGCAGAGAAAGAGGGGGAAGTAGCACCCTGCTTGGCAGGGAGCCTGATGTGGGACTTGATCCCAGGACCCTGAGATCATGACCTAAGCTAAAGGCAGAGGCTTAACCCCCGAGCCACCCAGGCTGGTATTTCTAAACATATCCAAGATTAACCTACCTCTATCTTTTTAAAAAATGTTCTATAGTTATTCATTCCTTCAGAGAATAGTTATTGGCTAAAATATGGTGGTAGAGCACATCTATATAGGCTTTCTATCCTGTGTACTACAGTTATTAGACATTAGTACTAGTAACTTGACGGTGAAGGACTTTTTTTTTCTTCCTCTCTCATTCACTCTCTTTCTTTCACCTAAACCAACAGGTGGCAAGGGGCATACTGCTAGAATTTGTTCCGCAAGCCACTTTTCTACTATTATTATTACAATATTTCAGCATTTAGCCTTTAAACATTTAGAGTTTTGTTTATACATTTGAAATCAATTCCTTAACAATTCAGAAACAACTGAAGTTAATGGCGTTCACCACTAGTGCTATAGTGCCGTGTGTTTTATTACTATTTACTCTGCACAAAAAGTAGTTCACTTAATTCTCATTGAATTCACATGCCATTCGATTATTATTATTTCTCTTAGTCAAAGCCAAGTTAATATATACAGTTAATAATACATATAGCTAGAAAGTAGTAGAATCATGATTGAACCCAGGATAATATATTTAAATATATTCTCATGAACTGTCCCCATCTCTGTAATTATGTACTCCACTGAGACAATCTAGTAAAATTTAGAAGAGTAGGAAAAAAATGAAATTACCATCTTATCTTTATAAGTATGTTGAAAATGTAAATCTCTTAGGCTTCAATGTTTACAATGTTTATATAAGAATAATCCTTTTGAATATTCCTTTTCATACTGCCTTCATCATGGAGAGATCAGGAGCCACAAAACTTTAGAAACCTGAAGAAGAATAGTAGAGATTATCATGGTCATGACTCAGTCTCAAAATAAAATTGTGTATAAAATGTTATTAAATGTATACATATAGAAGGTCTTCTGGCCTTTATGTCAATAGGACTACAAACTACAGTCTGGTTTGGAGGTAAATCCATATTATTTCTATGAGATTCAGTGTTTCTTTTGTAAAATAGTGATAAGGATATCTGCTCTCCCTCCACAGTTGTTTTTTTTAAGGATCAGATGAACTAATGTGTACAAAACAATCTTGTGAAGTGTAAAGTGTCATAAAACACAATCTGTTATTATAAAGTATTACATAGTGAGGTTTCTGTACTATTTTATTTCTAAATACCATGCTCACTTCTCACAATTTCACTTATAAGGAGTATATCCTTTAAAAATACCATTTTTGTGTCAAAGAGAAGAAGGCAAACTGACAACTGGGAAAATAATACAGGCTCCTAATCTCCTAAGGAAACTTACCTTGTGTGTTAAATTTACTTTAAAAATAAATGGGAGAGTTGGATTCTTTAGTTATCCTTTCCTAGAACTCCAACGAGATGGACGAGAAAAAGAACCAACTTCTATCCATGAGCCTGTTTTCCAGATTTTGTTTTCACAAAACAAATTGGAATCCCTACCTCTTTAAAAAAATAAAAATAAATAAATAGATAGATAGATAGAGAAATAGATAAATAGATAATAAATAAATAAATAAATAAATAAATAAATAAATAAATAAAAACCCTCCAAGCCCCCAGCCGCTGAGAGCTGTGTAAAATGAAATGGAGGTGGAAGGACAAAACCTTTCAGGATCGAGCAGAGGCCATGTAAACAGATGTGGGTGCATTGAATAGAAAAGGTTGAATAGTTGCTTTGTTGCCTGCTTTCTGTTTGGACCACAGAAGGTCCTCTCTATACAAATCTTTCTGGCAGATGATGTGCCACATAACTCTTACTCCCTGTAGAAACACGCAGAACCTGATCTTCGCTAAACACAGAACCGTCAGCACTTGGCTCTGTTTATTTTAATGACTGTTTACTTTAATGAATGTTTCATGTAAGAACAAACATTTATGGTAATTTTGAAAGATAATTTATGAAAGATATAACTGAAAAGTCAATGTAATTTTGCCGTTTAATCTGATAACCATCCATCTCGGACTGCATTGTATGAAGAAAAACACTAGCTATGAATTTTTTTAAAGTTACATTTATAATAACAGACATTAAATGGTGTAGTTAAAAGAGAGAGGGAAGTGAAAACACATGGGAGGTACAGATTATACCTATACATGCACACACATACACACACACCACATATATACACATATACATATATTACAATAATTTTTTCTGCAAAGAAGCTCTGTTATGAACATAGACAATGCTCTGAAATGAACAAATAACCTTTACTCTAGCCTTAAAGATTTTGGTAGAAAAGTACATGGCATTGTTGAAATATTCTACACATGTCCATTGATTTGTTTCATGAGAAACTGTTCTTGTAGCCCTACTTATAAAAGGTCAGACACCAGAATTTGGAAGCCTGCCCAGGTTCCTTGAAATAACCCCAGGGGCCTGGCATTTTGTGATCCAGGATGCCTTGTGAGGAGGGTTGGTGGGCAGTGGTCAAGAGCAGTGGGGGGATGCCTGCTCTACCTTTTATTATACTCTTATTTTGAGTCAAATAAAATCAACACCAGCCTCTAAGGCCAGGAGTAGCCTACAGCAATAAAGAAGAAAATGTTCCATCATAAATGTATATGGTCATATTCAACTCTTCCCCTGTAGTAGATTTTTATTTCATATGGAACAGAATAAATGAGTCTCCTGAAAGTTGGTGGATTTACAGCTTGAATTTACTATTCCTCCAGCATGGTGTTAACTTCACTAATAAAAATGTTGTGTCTGCTTTGCAGAAATTCTCTACTGAAACAAATCATGAATACCCATGCACAGGAGAGGGGCACAATTTTAAGAACAAGAAATAGGGAGGAAGGGAAACATTGAGACGATGCTCCTTTTCTTGAATGACATAATAAATAATAAGATATCATAAAAGGCATAATCTTAGAAAGCACATTTTACTTGTTATAATCAGACAGAGTTCTCCTAGTAATGTTTGTATCCTCTGGAATTATCCAGATACTTTTTACCTTCCTGAGGTACCTAATTTATATAAGCATGTAGAAGTATTGTAGAGGAGAAAGGACAAAAGAATGTGGTCTTTTTGAAATGTATCTGTTTTCCCCCTACACGCTTAAATACTGGTGGTGTTCCTTATATGCTCTTTGGAGATGCTGTGAAGTGTGTAAACAAGAGAGCCTTCTTTAATTTCTTGTCCTGCCACCCACTCTGACTTTGTCACTGGTAAACGAGTATGATCTGAGCATGGAACTTAAAAAGAAAAAAAAAAAAAAAAAAAGGAGGGAAGAGGGGAAGGAAAGCACACTGAGAGAAGAAGAAAGAGTTTGGCTCTGCACCCGGGGAGCTCTCTCTTTTCTCTGTCCATACAGAGGCGGCACTGTCAGCATTCCCTTTGGTCCTCCCTGACAGGACTGGGGCCCTTCTATACATGACTGTGTCCCATGCATTCATGGGCCGCTTTGACACCACAGCCTCTTTTGTTCAGAGCCAGAGCATCGCTCTCCCCTCTCTCAGCTGCCATATGGTGCGGTGGAGAGCGACGTACAAAGACGTGGCACGGAGAGCAAAGGACTGAAAGAGGGAGGGAAGAAAGAAAATCAAGAGATGGCAGATGAAACTGATTTATGTCCACTGTTAAAGGGACAAGTAGGCAAGATGGGGCTCAAAAGGGAGAGAGTAAAGGGGGGACACAGAAGCAGTGTGTGAAGCGGATGTTCTTAGAATATGAAACTTCTCAAGAGATAAGCAACCAGACTCTTTCCTGTGAGGAGCAGGCTCTGTAAATTCTCCAAATATAGTGCTTAAAACAGAAAACAGCTACTCTAGTTGTTTATCTTTCATTATCATAAAATTATTTCTATTATTCCTAATGATCAGAACTTACATTATTTTATTTTTTCATAATGACAGAGCTAGCAAAACCAAGTATGTGTTTCTAAGCACATTCTCCCATACCTACACTGTGATCATTTTTAGTATTTTGTAGTCACTGTCTTCAAAAGAAAATTGTAATGTACATGTGTTTTCTCCCCTTAGTCAGTACATAGAGTCTCAAAAAGTATGAGCAGGAGGGCCAGAGGGAAAAGGAATCTCAAGCAGACTCCATGCTGAGCATGAAACTTGATGCAGGACTTGATTCCATGATCCTTAAATCAAAGCTGAGCTGAAACCAAGAGTTAGACACTTAATCAACTGTGCCACCCAGGTGCCCCAATATTTCACACTTGTAAATTATAGTACACGAACACTCCTAATTTGTAGACTTGTGTGTATAAAGAGCTTTAGATCTTAACTCAAAGTGACCTGAATACATAATGCACATGTATTTTCATACTTTCAAAAAAGTTCATGCCAATGATGGTGAAACACTTGATTTTCCCTCCATTTATTTTCTCTATAATTCAGTGCATTGCCACATGCATTATAGTCCATGAATCAAAAGAGGAAGAAGTACATTTCTTTTGCCGTAAGAATAGCCTGATGGTTTTGATCATTTCTTCAGGAAGTAGCACAGCTGCCCCCTGCTTCGTAATTAATTTGGAAATGATAACATTCAATAATAAGATAACCTGATGTGAAAATATTATTTCACGGGCTTCAAGGCGTATTTAAACATTGACAAATTACGTGGTGACATAAGTTATCAAGGTTTTTTTTTTTCGGATAAGTTTTCAAACTTTTTAAAGAATACAACCTGCTTGAAATTCTGTTTTTCACTTGAAGTTCAGTACACCACATTCTACTAGTTTTACTCCCGCACATCAACAAATACTTCTCACTGGATATTGCTGACTTCCTAATCCCTCCATCTCTTAAAGTTGGAGTACGCCAGAGCCTCTTCTTTGGATTTCTTTTTATCTCTATCTGTACTTACTTCCTCAGGAATATTATCTAATCTCATGGCTTTAGTACCATCCATATGATGACAACATCCACATTCTCATTTCCTAAACTCAACCTACTTATTTCTAAGTGCCCTGTCAGCATATTTTTGTTTTTGTCAGACAGGCATCTCAAACTTAATGCATCCAAAACTAAACTCTTGATCTGCACCCACTAAACCTGCTTCCCCGTGGGTTTCCCATTCTCAACTAATGACAGTTCTATCCAGGTAGTCCCTCAGGCCAAGATTCTTGAAATCATTATTGACACTTTTCTTTCTCATTCTCTCACACCACACCCATCTGGACCATCAGCAGTCCTTGTTGACTTTATCTTCAAAATACATACAGAATCCAACTACTTCTTACCAATTCAACTGCTACCATTTTGGTGGAAGCCACCGTGTTTCTTTGTTGAATTATTTCAGTAATTTTCTTACTTGTCTTTCTGGTTCCTTTTGACCTATACAATATTCTCTGTAAAGTGACCAGGGTAACCTATGTAATGCTTTATATTATATTTCTATGTAGAAATCCACCCCGCCCCCAACCCCAGGGCATCTGGATGGCTTAGTTGCTTAAATGGTTGCCTTTGGCTTAGGTCATGGTCTTCAGGTCCTGGTATCAAATCTCGCAGCGTTGGGCTTCTCACTCAGTGGGGAGTGTTCTTCTTTCTCCTCTGTACCTCACTCTCTCTCAAGTAAATAAATAAAATCTTAAAAAAAAAAAAAAAAGAAAGAAAGGGAAGGGACATGAGGGAAGGGAGAGGAAAAGGAAAAGGGAAATGAAAGGAAAACCCCACATGTAGAAAAACAATCTGGCCTCCCATTACCTCTGACTTTCTCTCAGCCATACTGGCTTCTTTCTTATTCTGCAAATGCACTGGTCACATTCCCACCTTGTACCAGCTGGTTTTCCTGTCTAGAAAGCTCTTTCTCCAGATTCCTTCACTTCTAGTTTTTGTTTAGATGCCATCTTCTCATTGAGACCATCCCTGACTCTCCACTTAAAATTTCAACTCTCCTTTCTGCTCAGCACATGTTCTCCCCTTTCTTGTTATTTTTGCCACAATAGCACTTTACACTTTCTAATTAAGAAAAAAAAATCCTGTCAACATAGCAGCATGAAGTACTGGAGTCATCATGCATAAGACATATAAAGTATGTCCTTTTGTGAAGTTTAGATTATAGTTACCACATCCAGTTACTACCAGAAATAGCAGTAGAGATAAATTATGGTTTTAGTTTCTTAAAATATATGCAATTTTTTGAAATATATATACAATTCACCAAAATATATTTTACATTTTGCTTCTCTTCTTTTTTCTCATCCAGTTCCAAAAAATTAAGAATTGATATATGTCAGATGCCAGGACCTTACAATGTTCCCCAGACAGAACTGAATTTAAGATAAAAAGAAAACTGCCAGTAAGAGAAAAACAACCATTAACATTCTACAAAACATAACTGGATATTGAGAAAAATTAAAGTAGCGGCTTAAATTGGCCTACATATTACTTCTCAGAACAGATAAATTAAATGAAAAACTTAGAAAGAAAACATCCACTCTGTACATTCAGGAAATGGTGAGAAGATAATATTCCTCTATTTGGAAGTAGGAAAAGGTACTAACTAGCCTATTTCTCATCCTTGATTTCTTTTCTTTTTCTCAGCATTACAAGGACTGGCTGAAGCTAAATACTTAAGACATGGTAAATAAAATACTTAAGACATGGTAAGAAGGCTATTTGAAATCAGCATAAACAAAGTCATCAGAGGTTACTTTTCCATGGAAGATCCCCAGTTCTGGAGTCACCAGCATCAGTGACTAGCTCAAATATTTAGATGACTCAATAGCTAGTCAAGATACTAAATCCCTCTGAGCCTCTGTTTCCTTATCTGTTCTATGAGAATACTATCTACCTCAAACCACTGTGGCAATGATTCTGGTAATGCATATTTCTAAGGCATGTTCTGGTACATATAAAATACTCACAAAAATTGTACTCATTATCAGTATTAGTCTAACAAAATATTGAATGATACATACAAGTTAAAGTTAAGGAAATCTCTTTTTAGTCAGATTTTTCCTCTTAAAATTTGGAATTTCATATTTCAATTTAATTTTACATAACCTGCTCTTATGGTTTTAACTAGACCAATAAAAAAGGGGGGGGAACCTTAATCAGTAATGGGGATACCTGGCACCTTGATCATCACTATAATATGTGTTTTTCTTGAATTTCAAAACATACAGAATGGCTGCTTGATAGCATAGAAAGACAGAATCACCAGATCTCAGCCTGGAGCTTGTCTAACTCCCACAACTTGGATTCTTTAATTTTTTAGAAATGATGATGATCTGATTCAAAGAAATCAGCACAAACTGCTGAACTCAGAAACTCTGAGGAGCTTCGGTCTATGAGATGTTTAGAGAGGCTGTGGTCATAAAAAATGCTTCCATTGTGTGTGTGTCCACCTCAGTTGCTATGACAAAATACTATAAACTGGGTGGCTTAAAGAACTGGCATGTAGTTCTCACAGTTTTGGAGGCTGGGAAACCCCAGTTTAAGGAGATGGAAAATTTGACTCAGTGAGAGTCCTTTTCTTGGCTTGCACACCTTACTGTGTTCTGACATGACAGAAAGTTCCAATGTTTTCCTCTTCTCATAAAGACACTAATCCTATCATTAGCCCCTCCTCCCCATTGACCGCATATAAAACTAATTACCTCTCAAAGTCACATCTCCAAATGCCATCACTTTGTGGGTTAGGACTTCAAATATGAATGTGAGGGAGACACACACATTCAGTCCCCAATATGTTGAAAGCAGCAGAAGACCTGAAAGGAATCAATGAACTGATGGAAATTATGACTGATAAGAAGAGTGATGCTGACTTTCAATCACAGACCCCACACTGACATGGTGCCTTTCTTTGCATGTCTATCCTTTATGCTTGTAGTTATCATCTAGATTTTGTCAAATACATCCACCTTTTTTTTTTTTTTAAAGATTTTATTTATTTGACAGAGAGAAACACAGCCAGAGAGGGAACACAAGCAGGGGGAGTGAGAGAGGGAGAAGAAGGCTTCCCGCCGAGCAGGGAGCCTAATGTGGGGCTCGATCCCGGGTCTCTGGGATCATGACCTGAGCTGAAGGCAGTCGCTTAACCAACTGAGCCACCCAGGCACCCACATCCACTCTTTTTATCTTCTGTGGAAGTATCCTACATGCTGCTGCTGTACTCTCCACATTGCCTGAAGCAGTACAACACCAGCTTATACATAGCCCTGTCCCCCTCCCTTCTTCTGATGGTTTCCACTTACCTTACTCTATGTAAACTGTCTAAGAAGCCATGATCCAACCTGGGCATATGACTATTAATATATGTCAAAGATAGCTGATGGATTAAGTCCCAATATCTTTGTATTGGGCAGGTACTCCCTGTGTCTTTTGATATCTGCTAAACTCTTTGTACGAGATATTAAGCTAGGCATTCCCCTCATTCAGTATTTATACTAGCTTGTAAGATATACATTATCATCCCATTTTCAACCATTGAAACTAAGATCACGCTGATTAAAGTATCTCAGCCTAAATTACGCTGAATATACAATGGGAGATAGGACTGAACATGTAACTTGTGACTTCAAGTCCAAATAAGTCAACTACAGTAAGTTTAATATCTTAGATAGGTGATAAAAATCAGAGCAGTCAATCATAAAAAAATCCTGTCTTATACTGACAAAAATGAGATCCCCCAGGCATTTGGAAGGCTGGATGCTACCAGCACATTACAGAAATTAAATTAGAAGCTCTTATTTTCTTTCAGTGGATAGTCCTCCCATAAGGACTTCCAGATTCCTTGGATGACTGAATTTTCATTTCAGTAAGTACATTCCTACATTATGTGCTGTCTAAATAACAATGCAATAATAGAAATAGGTTTAATAGGTCATGGGGATTAGGAGGGCACTTGTGATGAGCACTGGGTGTTGCATGTGAGTGTTGAAGCACTAACTTCTACACTGAAACTAATATTACTCTGTATGTCAACTAGCTGGCATTTGAATAAAAACTTGGGAAGAAACCTAAATAAAACAAACAAAAATGCAGTAATAAACTGACGTGTAGCACTAAGAGTTTGAGCTCTTGACTGCCTTTAAATTCACCTGTCTTTAATTTTAATCCAAAGAAAGGTTACTTGAGCTAAGTCTGTAGAGATAGGAAGGGCTTTGCTAGTGAACAGGTTATGTTATTACATAACTTATCTCAGGGAAGTGGCCTCTCAACTTAATCTTGACCCACTGGGGCTCTTTGTCTTTTCTGTCCTTTTGTGAAAAATCTGCCCTTCTTATTCCTCCACTGTTTCTGGGAACATCGCAACCATCTTTCTGCCATTCTTGAGTATATCCTTCATTAAAGAAGGAATGAATGAGAAGTGGAACAAAAAATTAGGTGGGGGGGGAGTAGTGGAGGTGAGGAACCTGGTAGCTAAGAAAGAATCATGACTCGGAGATAGAAACCTCTGATTCAAATCTCAGGCCTGGCATTCATTAGCAGCAGGACCTTGGGCCTCTTTGAATTTCACTGTCCTTATGTTCAAAATATATATCTTAACATTTATTTCAAAGTATTTTCATAATGCACATTTTATGTAGCTTACGTGAATGCATGAGTGAAATATAATAGATGCTCAATATTAATAGTTTCTTTTCTTCATGTATGTTTATTTTCCTAAATAGAGTATAAGTTCCTATACACCACAGTCTCTATGTTATCATTCTTTATCAAACAAAACTTGAAATGGCTTGTCATGCAATAGTCTCTCAGTAAGTGAAACAACATAGAAAGAAAATAGAAGGAAAAAAAATGGAAGTTGACATGTCAGTATATCTTTAGTGGACGGCTCTGAAATATCTCTTTTTGGACAGTACTTTGCTTAGTTGAGGTATAAAATACTTGTAAATGCAAAATTTTTAAGCATAAGATTTTTTTCCAGTTTGCACAATAATGAATCCAGTTGCAAAGAGCACTGCCCTTTTTTTTCAAGTTATACATTTTATTTTTAAAATTTATCTAAAACCAGGGATGCCTGGGTGGGTGACTCAAGGGCAGTTAAACATCTGCCTTCAGTTCAGATCATGGTCTTAGGGTCCTGGGATTGACTTCTGCATCAGACTCCCTGCTCAGCGGGGAGTCTACTTCTCCTTCTTTGTCTGCCTGCCCCCCCCCCCCCGCCACGCACCCGCTTGTGGTCTCTTGTTCTCTCTCACTCTCTCTCAAATAAATAAATAAAATCTTTTTTAAAAATTATCTAAAACCAAAAATGGAAAATTTGTGCTATTTACTGAAGGACAAGGATTCCCATACTGCATCAGAATTCTTTTCTCTCTTTGTCATGCACACACACACACACACACAAACCTACCTCAAACTTTCAAAATGTTAGTAAATGCATTCTTCAAAAAAATATAATTTGAAACTCAGGCCTTATTGGGAAAACTCACCAATTAACTGAGGTGAAATAATTGTTTTCATTCTCTTCTGTTTTTTTAAGAGGACTGACACATGCTGAGATGAAGTAATATGACCTCCTACACGTGTTTTCCATGAGGAATATGTTTGTTGCACAGTCATTGAGTTAAAAGCAAGCTTCATTCCCTGGTGCACAGAGGTAATTTGGAAAATGAGCCAGAGGAGTCAGGACTGCTATTTCTCAGTCTGCTTTAACCATTGACAGAGTATTTTTATACCAAACATAGAGATATACAGGTGAGGCAGACGCCCCCAGAGAATACTAGGGAAACACTTATTTTCGCATGGGTATTACGTTATGCTCATAAGATATTCTAATAACATAATTCCTGTTTCAAATGTAAACAACTTTTATACTATTTGGTGTTGTGCCTGAGTCTAATTCTTCTTTCACCATTCAGATTTCTCTTAAAGAATCTAAACCTTAAAGGACACCCCCTGAACTTTGTCCTTCATTGTTATTTGAATCTGATTAAGATAACCTTATGTCTGTTTTGTGTTCTAACTGAAGTATCACTTTCTCTGAAAAATGCCCAGATATCTTAATGAGGTCAGTGTCACCACTTCTCTAATTAACATTTATTTTCTGGAGTTCACATGCTGAGATTGTCCACTGGGATGCTGGTGGGGTTCAGAACTTCAAAATATGGCACCTTGGCAAATTGAATATTTTAAGCTGAAAGAGATTGAGAAATGGGAAGTGCTGGAAGGACTCTGACCTTCTCTCCTGAAGCAGGTTATATAGACCCTCAGCTGGGGTGACATCTCTATACTCAGAGGAAAGGGGCATCCTTGTCTCTGAAGATTAAGAGACTCTGAGAGGAATCTAAACCAACAGGTCTTGCTAGGTTGTCCCTTATACTATACTTAGCTCAAACATTTTGTCCTATTACATTCTTTTGTACTTTTCATTCTTCATCAAACCTAGCATGAAAATGTTCAAGCCCAACCACTTCTTCAGGTCCTCCTTTACTTATGAAGTCTTCTGTGTCATGTGAAATTTATATTAAATACAAGGGTATGCTTTTCTCTTGTTAATCTGTCTTTCGTTACAGAGACCCAGCAAGAAACTTTAAGAGCAAAAGGAAAAAGATATCTTTCCTCCCATACAATGTCTTATTGGAGGGAAGCGTTGTTATTAAATATAAATTGTCTCTGTATAACTACCTAGTTGAAAATTGAAGATTACATATAGTTCTTTTAATGAAATTTATTTTGAAAGTATAAATTAATGGTCAATAGTTCAAAGAAACTCATTAAAGTTGTGTTTTAAATTAAAAGAAAAAAAAAGCTTTTTACTGTACCTTACCTTTACTTTATTTGGATGTTCTCATTTCTAAAAAGCTCTCTGAGCAGTCAGATCCAAAGCCCAGCTGGTATACAACTTATTTACCATAATAGTTCTTTGAGCCTTGTGTTACTAAACATTTTTTTTCTAAAATTCTTGAGCAATTTAGTCTTTGGGAAAGAGATCTTTGGCTTTAAAGATATTACCACTGAAAATGAAAATATAGAAATCTCTTAATCATGCAAAGAGCCAAATGTTCTCTGGGTATTTAAAAAATTTATTTATCTAGCATTTATTCCCTTTGATTATGTATTTCTATAGAAGACTTTTAAAACAGTTTATATCCAAAGGAAGGAGCATTGTCTTTTAAAAGGATGTTAATAATCCTTTGAGCAGGTATAATCCCTTGAAAACACAGATAGGCATTTCTACATAATACGTATTGTCGAGTTATATGTCAAGTGCCTGAAATTTAAACATATTTTATACATTGGGTAAAATCAATCCCAGTAAGGAAATCTAAAAGTGAAAGTAATTTTTTATGATAAAAGTCACATTAAGATTCTGCACAGGGGCGCCTGGGTGGCTCAGTTGGTTGAGCGACTGCCTTCAGCTCAGGTCATGATCCTGGAGACCCCGGATGGAGCCCCACATCAGGCTCCCTGCTCAGGGGGAAGCCTGCTTCTCCCTCTCTCGCTCCCCCTGCTTGTGTTCCCTCTCTGGCTGTGTTTCTCTCTGTCAAATAAATAAAACCTGTTAAAAAAAAAAAGAGTTTGTGCGACTTTTGCAAACACGTTTTCTCTCGTAACTAAAGTTAACTGAGGATAACACAAAAGGAATATTTCTCATCCCCCTCCCATTTTTTCCTTAAAAGACTTCACAGTTTTCAGTATTTCTCCTATTATTCTACTCAAGTTGCTCCATCAGTGACGGTAGCTGTCTAAGCTAACACGCAGGGGATTTGCTGGCTCATGACAATTGCAGAAACTACCATCAGAAATAAAGCATCTATTTTATTAATTGACTCTTAACACTAACGTCTATGGCAGCTATCTGCCTGACACATGATTTTCATTACTGAAATAAAATCAATATTCTATGTGTGCGTGTGTGTACTTTGGTATGAACAAGTACTTTTCAATCGCATCTTTAATGCATCGATGCTAACCTGAACTCTGGATTAGCATGTTTGAGTTCTTAACGATTGAAAGAATTTTCTGCCCATAGCCAAAAATTATTTTTCTCTTAAACATTGAGATAAGAAACAGACGAATTTCTTTATATAACTGAAATTGTGAAGTCACTTTGATTCTTCCAAATCCAACCCAAAGCAGCAGCTTTTCCCTGCTAACAGCTTCCTCCCTGCTCCTCTGCAACTCCACCCCCTCCCAGCAACTATAAACTAAAAACAGATTTTTAAAATATAAACCGATGTTTTGAGATGGAATTCCTTTCTCATACAATATAAATTTTGTAGAAATGTTGGAAACGGTGGTTCATGAGAACGAGACTTGTTCTTCATTGGCTTATAGGTTTTACTGTTAAAGCCGCAGCAGAGCAATTATATTCTTCATAAAACTACAATTTAGTGACTTCTGACCTTTTCCTCATCCGGTCCCCAAGTAGTCCTCATTCCAATAGTAATAGCATGGGGGTGGGGGAGACCCACATTTACAAGAATTTAGCTTCTGGCAAGCATCATTTTAAAGAATTCACTTCCTGGCTCATGGTTTACTTGACCTGTCTTCTCTAGCTTTTTTCTTTCCCTTCACCCTTCCCCCCCTCTCTGCTTCATGGCAAGCTGTCTTTTAACTATTGCATTCCCTGCTGCTTCCTGCTCCCTTTGCTTTCTATTTTCATATCCATGGGAATGGAATCCATCCAGAATTATTAGACCAATATCCTCACACACCATCACCACTACTCCAGCCACCATTGACTACAGAAGTGTGAGCATAAATAATTCAGAAGAATACATCATAAAATACTAGCTTAGTTAACCTTTAAATCCTGTCTGGGTATTCCTTGTTGTTTCAAGCTGTTAATTCCAAAGAAAAACATGGTTTTTGTTAAGGTCTAATTTGCTTCTGGAAGACAAAATAGACTTTTAACTAGGAAATGATTTTATCTTATTATTTTAAATGCCTATCTGTAGTCCTTGTGCTCCATTTTTTTCATACCCACCCCCAAAATTGTCATTTAGAAGTCACATGTGTGAAGGACCAAATACATATTATTTATTCTATCAACTTTGAGATCAATTTTTTTTTTTTTAAAGATTGTATTTATTTATTTGACAGAGAGAAGCACAGCTAGAGAGGGAACACAAGCAGGGGGAGTGAGAGGGAGAAGAAGGCCTCCCGCCGAGCAGGGACCCCGATGTGGGACTCGATCCCGGGTCTCCGGGATCATGACCTGAGCTGAAGGCAGATGCTCAACAACTGAGCCACCCAGGCGCCGAGATCAAATTTTGAGGCAAAAATCAAGGAAAAAATTAAGTTAGTGCAGTTAAACCTCAGTTTATAAAATCAACGCATCCTTGAAACATTAAGAACAACGCACAAGAGAATCATACTGGTAAATGAGGAAAAGATTTTCGGTTGCTTTATTTTTAGGTAAATGGGATTTCTAAGTAATTTCTCTAGCTTGAGAACATTTTCAATTAAATGTAAAATTACATACCTTCTCTTTAAAAAAATAGTTCAAAAGGAAGAAAGCAACAATTTAGCCTTGCAACTGTATTCATTATATTTTTATATTACATACACTAACTTTTTCTCAAAGCAGAGTTCAAAACATCTGTTTTCAATAGGGTACAGGAAAGTACAATTAACTTTTTTTTTTTTTAATTAAGTGAAGGGAAATTAACTTTTCCTCATTCTAGTCTTGTTCATATAATCATCGTCTTTTGATCTCTGTTTCTTATTATCTAGTTTCTTATTTCCATTTCTGCTGCTAGGTGGCTATCTTTACATTTTCCCATTCAAATTCTGTTCAAATTCAGTTTAAAATTAATAACTCGGCATTTTGCCAGTTTCCCTCTCAAGCATAATTTTCTGTGCAAGACACTCCAAGCTTTGTTGACCTGTCTTTCTAGTAAAATCAGTGGTCATTCTCCTCAAGAGATGCCCTGTGTTTTCCTTCCTTAGTGTTTCCAGTAATGTACTTTCCCTTAAAAGAACTGAGCAGACATGACAAGTGTGGAGAGCCATATGTCTTGAACAGTAAAAGAGACTGTGGAGCTAACTGCACATACTTTCTTCAGGCCAAAGCAAAGAGTATCACTGTGAAGCCAAGTGGTGAAGATAAACCTGGAGGCCTCATTAAAGGCCATGAAGGTCTCATTTCTTATGACGTGCAATGTGACATTGATCCTAAATACTAGGGGAAGTTGCTCTCATTACCGATGTGGGAAACAAAGGCAGAAGAAAAATTATTAAATTTCCCTACTACCTACAACCCATTGACAAGTCCTTGAAATAGGAAGAGTGACATTCCTCTAGGGACCTCTAGGGATTCAACTGCCTCGATGTTAATACTCTGCTTAGGGCAACAGGCAATCTAGCCTGAAGCTCCCCTCCCCCAAGATCCTGTAAATCTACTTTAACATACAAAAATTCCTTTGGAAACTTTCTTTATCTCTAAACCTCCCAAGACACATGTTGGTAATCATCCCCCAAGCATATGGCCCACCAATATACATCTGAAGGGTCTCATGACTAAGGTTTATCAGACGGTAATAAATGATATTTCCCAACAATAGCCCTGTCAAGGTCCTGGAAACCTTGCTTCCAAAATTCCTTAGAGACTTACGCTATCCCTAACCCCCTCCCAACTCAAAAATATATAATGGGCCACTCCTCCTGACCCCATTACAGCTCTTTCTGCCCAGGGATCCTGTCCCTGTGCTTAAATAAAATCACCTTTTTGCACCCAAGACCCTTTCTTGGCCATCGACATCGAGCTCTAACATCTTTCCTGCATCAATTATCCCACATTTGTGTTTTAAAAACAGATACAGGTATGTTCCTTGTATTGTATGCACCAAGTAAATAAGAGTCAAAGCTAGGATAAAAAGCACATTTGTTTTTCTGCTGCAACATAATTTCATTAGATCTGCATAATGTCTGTGGAATCTATCATTATAAGTTGCCCTATATTGATAGTTCTCTATACTTAATTCCACAGAAGTTTCTAACTTCACTGAAAAGAAACATTTTCAGTAAACCATTTAAGATATTTTAAATTGTCATATAATAACAGCTTTTAGTCTAGCATTTTATTTTTCCATCCATTCAGTTTTTGCTTATAATTTCTAATTTTTTTTCCTTTCATTTTCCCTCCTTAAACTATTCTAGATTTATCTACATCAATGTCTTTTGTTATTATTATTATTATTGTTGCTGTTGTTAATTTGAAACTACATTTATTTCTATTCTACAGGTGGTGACTCCCAAATTTAACAACTATACTTTTCTATTAATGCATAGAATTAATCAGATTCCATAACCTCATATGTCCTGTAAGATAAGAACTTTAGCAAGGTTTTGAAAGAACACTTCCTAAAATCACCTGAAAATTTACTTTCAGGGAATTATTTTAATTTTTTAAGATCTACTTATTTATTTGTGAGAAAAGGAGAGAAGACACCAGTGTGAGTAGGAGGAGGGGCAGAGGGGGAGGGAGAGGGAGAGAGAGAGAATCTCAAGCACACTCTCCACTGAGCACAGAGCCCAATGGGGCTCAATCTCACCACCCTGAAATCACACCTGAGTGAAATCAAGAGTCAGACACTCAACAAACTGGGCCACCCAAGTGCCCCAGGAAATTATTTTTAAATGTTTTCTTCAATTTAAATGATTTTCTCTTTCCATTAAACTTTATAGCTTCATTATCATTAAGTTTTCACACATTGTGTATTTTAATACTATACAGGAATCCATTTGTAATAATATAGCATTACTATTTATCTTATGATATAACTATTTTAAACAAGGCAATTAAGTTAGACTTTCTAGATCACAAAGTGTGTAAGCTTTAGTTTCAATAAGTATAACATACTTCCTTGCAAAAGTAGTTTCAGAAATATATCATGAAATTTCCCAAATGCTTGCATATCATATCCTTTAAAATGTTTTCTATTAGATAGTTGGCTCTTTTATGCTGAATTATAAAAATGTGTAATATATTTATAATATATTCTCTCAGTCTATGGTCTTATCCTGTTTAAACCATCATTTGTCACAATGAAATTTTAATATTAACATGGTTGTACATAGTATAATAATAGTAATATTATCCTAATAATATTGTCCTTTTTGTTTTAGTTTTGTTTTTTGTCATGTGTTAAAACCATTGTTCTTTACCCCAGTAGCATAAAGATATTTATATATATTTTCAAGAAAGATTTATTTCCAATTCATCTTGAATTTAAATTTTTAATAATTTAGATTTTCCTACTCTTCTTGTAATATAATTTTGTGACTTCAGTATTACTGATTTTTATTATTTCTATAAAATTTTTAACTACTCCCTTCCCAAATGTTGTTTTGTCTTTCTTCTCTGGTCTCCATTTTTAAACTCCTATCATCCTCAATGGGGAAAAACTGACAGCCTTTCCTCTGAGATCAGGAACAAGGCAGGGATGCCCACTCTCACCACTACTGTTCAACATAGTGTTAGAAGTCCTAGCAACAGCAATCAGACAACAGAAAGAAATAAAAGGTATTCGGATTGGCAAAGAGGAAGTCAAACTCTCTCTCTTTGCAGATGACATGATACT
>PITA01021924.1:0-31568 GCA_004023965.1 Spilogale gracilis | reverse complement strand
CCCCCTCCTCCCCCAGGACTCCCCTGTGCCCCCTCTAGGGGGAAGCCCTCAGGCAGGCTATGCTCCTGCAGGAGAAGTGTGTCCTCGCCCTCTGACAGCAGGAAGTAGTTTTGGCCTCTGCCTGGCCCCTTCTCCCCTCATCCAACTTTGGTGGTTTATAACCAGTTTCTGATGCTTCTGAGGCCCCCACACCTGTACCTGAGTTGGTTCTGGACGTGGAAGGAAAGGCTTGGCCCTTGCTGGAGCCCAGGAACCCCCAACAGCTGTGAGGGGGTGGGGGCCGTCCTGCCTGCACCTCTGTTGGAGGCCCTCGGGCCAGGCAGGCAGTTGAGCTGGGTGTGGATCGGGCCCCAGGCCCTGGGCAGGGGAGGCCGCCTGGAGGCTGGTCCCTGTCCGGCAGGGTGCAGGGGGAGGAGCTGTGGGCAGGTGGGCGGCCTCTGACGGGCATTTTCTGGCACAGGTGGCTGAGGTCAGCTCCCCCGTGGCCAACAGCATAGCTGTGGAGCTCGTGCGGCTGCGGAGCCTGGATGCCAAGGCTGTGACCGTGCGGACCCTCTCTGCGCAGGGCGAGTCCACGGATTCCGCCACGGCCGCCATTCCCCCCGACCTCCTGGTGCCTCCAGCCCCCCACCCAAGAACCCCCACACCGAAGCCCTTAGCAAGTGCCGGAGCCCTCGATACCAAAGATGAACACCTGGGTCCCCACGCCATGGATGGGACCTGGGAGCAGAGTGGGGCCCCGGCCCCGGTCCACGGACACAGGCTGGAGCCGCCCAGCCTGCAGGGTTCGGGCCCGGGGAGGCGGTCCCCCTCGCCCAGCCGGATCCTCCCGCAGCCACAGGGCGCCCCGGTTTCCACGTCTGTCGCCAAGGCCATGGCCCGGGAAGCCGCGCAGAGAATGGCCGAGAGCAGTAGGGTAAGGCCCGGCTTCGCCGCCCTGGGTCCACCGCTCCTCGTCCACCTCCGCCTGCCAGTCTGCAGAGGGACAGCTCCCGGGGCACCGGCGGGCTGGCTGGCCTGGGAGGGAGGGGTGCCGTGCAGCCTCCACGTCCCCATGGAGTGCTTTCTCGGCCAGGTCCAGATGGAGTCAAAATGTGTTTTCAGTACGTGAATATGGGCCCATGGACTGTTCTACCAGCCCGCCCCAGCTCAGACAGCAGGCCGTGGGCGCCCACGACCCAGGCTCTGATCTGTGTTGAGGGTCTGAGAGGTGCCTTCCGGAAGTCGGCTCGGGGACCTTCTTCCTGAACAAGACGCATGTCCTGGTTCTGCATGCTTCACAGCCGCAGCTGTGTGTGTGCGTGTACGTGTGTGCGTGCACCGTGTATTCATGTGTGTTCATACACGTGCATTCGCATGTCTGATCGCGTGTGTGCATGTGTGTGTCCGTGTGCTCCTATGTGTGCAGACATGTTTGTACACACACGTGTACGTGCACAATAGACAGGCATCTGTGTATATACACATATCCCTACGTGCAGAAGTGTACCTATGTAAATACACGCATGCACCTGTTACCGGGCACTGTCCGGGCCGTGGGGACAGGAGCATTCGGATTGTGGGGGGCCACATTCCTGACAAGATGTGCGCTAAGACCAGACGCACTAGGAGCACCGATGAAATGGTGCCCCGTCCAGTCCAGGGAGAGTAGGATCTGGAACTGGGCTAGACCACGTGCCCGCCCCCCGCCCCAGTACAAAGCCCCCATCTCTTCCTTGGGTGTGTTGGCCTCCCAGGGCGCCCAACACACCTGCTGCAGCCTGTGTTCAAGGCCATGGCTGAGGTGCCAACAGCGATCAGCATACCTCTCGGCCCCACTCATCCAGCTGTAGGTTCCCTCCAGGATGGGGAGCCCTGGCGGTGCCCTCTCTGAGCTGCAGGTGGAGACATCCATGCTGATGCCTGGAGGTCCCATGGGCTGGGGCACCCTGGCCCTGGGGTGGGGACAGGGTCAGGGAGCCTCAGGAAGGGTGTAGACCGTAAAGGTCATAGCTGGGTGACCCAGGCCACATGCATGACACACACAGGCCACATGGTGGGGGGGGGGGGGCGTGAGGTGTAGTGACAGCAGTCAGTTCCGAAACACCAGAAGCCCAGGCTGTTATGTGAGCTCTCCCAATTAGTTCAGTATGGGCCTCAAATACTTAAAAAAACAATTCAGCACTAATCTGTGACCCTAGACGAGAGGAAGTGCTCCCAATTTGCACGTTTTTTGTGGGCCCACCCCCGCTGTGTTCTCATGAAGCAGAAGCCCAGGTCCCAGACGTTGGTGCATGGTGCTTTTGGTGAAGCTCTGTGGACAGGAAGGGCCTGGCAGGCGGCCGAATGCCCCTCTGTTCCTTGGGATACAGCCATACCTCCTGCAGCCATGAGACCCCCCAGACAGGGTCCCGAGAGCTGGCTGGAGCCAGGCCTGGGGCCACTTGCTTCCCTGCCAGCTCGCCTTTTGGGAGACACGGAGAGAAAGCAAACCTCCAAATGTCATTCTTTAAGAAAGTATTGGTTGATCAGATCAAGAGCCAGATGGAGAGAGAGCTTTCCATCAGTATCCCTGGGTTTCTCCAGCAAAGGCAGGAAGTGGTTCTGGTAAGGGACAGAGGGCAGTGCATCGAGGCCAGCGCTGGGGACCGCAGGGCTGGCTGAAGAAGAGGCCACACTCAGAAGACCTGGGAGCCTGGATGCTCCCTGCCCTTCCCCAGCCCCTCCTGACTGCTCCTTTCCTTCTCCTTCCAAGTTAGAGAAAAGGAGCATCTTCCTGGAGAGGGGCGGCGGGCAGTACACGAATTCTGATGAGGAGGACAGCTACGAGTCCCCGGACATCAAGAGGAGAGGTGCCTCAGTGGATGACTTTCTGAAAGGCTCGGAGCTCGGCAAGCCGGTAAGTGTGAGAGTGGGGCCCCTGCGGGCCTGCCCCGGCCTGAGCCAGAGCTCCTGAGTGTGAACCCCCCTGGGGGCAGTTCCAGAAGTCCAGATGGGAGGCCCCTGCCCTCCCTGACCTCCTTGTGCTGGTGTCTGGTCAAGGGGACGATTTGGTGGGTCAGGTAAACCTGGACGTGACCACCTGGTCAATTTAGGCAAAATCCATCCTCCTTCCTTAGTCCGACCGGTGTTTGTTGGGCATCTGGTATGTGCCAGGCACCACGGGAGGGCCTGAAATGCAAGGATCCACACCCTACACCCAGAGCACCGGCTGCCTGTGCTCCCCTCCCAGCCCAGGCTGCTACACAGCAGATGTGTCCCGCTTGCCTTGTGGCTCTGGGCTCTGATCACATGCATCCCAATGGAAGCGCCCTGTCTGGACAAGAGACAGGAAGGTCTGGAGAGTCAGGCAGTGCAGGTGCATCAGGCGCACAGACATGGCCCATAGTGTGGCACCCAAGAGGCAGGGCAGCATCATGGCCTCAGGGATGTCAGACTCCCACAAGCAGGGTCATGTCCAGGCCCTGCCGCTGCCCAGCTATAGTTCTGCATGCAGTTTGCCTGGCCCCTCTAGGCACCAGGCTCTTTGTCTGCAAGATTAAAATCATTCTATGTGCATTCATTTAAACATAAGACACAGAATGCCCCCCAATAACAATGAAGGTGACAAAGGCATTTCCCCACTAGTGACAGTGGGAAGCCTCAGGAGGACAGATGTTGCCCGGATGATTTAGCTGTCCAGTGTGGCTGGCCTCTGGCGACAAAGTGGCTGCCATAGCTCCAGTAATCATCCTTATGTGACAGCACCCCAAAAAGGAAGGAAGGGACAAATGAAAAAAACTGTGGGCTTGCTTTTCAGGCATTTTCCCCTCAAACTGGGAGAAAAGTATTTTCCAAAAGCTCCATCAGACTGGCTGCTGCCTCTCACTGGGCAAACTGGGGCCATGTGCCTGGCACTAAGAAAGGAATAAGATTCCTGTCATTGGCTTATCTGTGATGTATGTGGCCAGGAATAGACCCCCTCCTTCCATCCCATGAGTTTATTCTGACATCTGTGGGTTGAACTCAGATGAAATTGTGTCCTCGTGCTGGGGAATTTCCTGGACGCCTGAGGAAGACTGCCTGAAAACCAGCCTGCTCTTTTCGTATTTGAAACCCTTCATGGTATGTGTTCTGCATGGCCCCTGAGTTAAGAATTGCCGCTGAAGCTACCCCCTCCCCGAGGCCACAGAGGCTGAGGCTGAGAACCTCCGGGCCCTTCGTCCCTCGAGGTCTGCTGAGCCTCCTGCCTCCAGCTGGCCGCCAGCTTCGCGGGGCCGGAAGTGCTTACAGGGCTTTATCTGGGTTAGTAATTGAAAACTGAGGTATTTTTTAAAGATTTTATTTATTTGAGAGCGAGCGGGAGTGAGAGAACACAAAAGGGGGTGTAGAAGAAGGAGCTACAGAGAGAGAGGGAGAAGCAGGCTCCCCACTGAGCAGGGAGCCCGATGCAGAACTCGATCCCGGGACCCCAGGATCATGACCTGAGCCAAGGCAGAGGCTTAACGACAGAGCATCCCAGGTGCCCCTGGAGTATTTTTAATGAACATGTCATGAGCTGCTAGTAAGTGATTTGTCTCGTCGCACACCCAGAAATAAAGACGCGGTTCTCCATGGGCACCACCTAGCAAGGCCAGGACGCCCGTCAGTCGGCCCGGCCCGGTGTGCGGTCTGGGTGCGGGCAGCATTACGCGTCTTGCTGTAAATCCTCGAGCTAACACTCGAGTGGGGCCGCTGGTGAGCAGGAGCGGGCCCGGCGCTGCCGCCCCTGTGCACCGGCTCCGCCGGGTCCGTGAATGGGCCTGGCTTGCGCAGGGGTACGCCTGCATCAGACGGCGCGGTATTTGCAACGGCCATAAACGCGTTCCCACCCCGTGGCTCTCCGCTGCACACACGCAGTGTGGCCTGCCGGGCTCTTGGCCTGTGTGTGCCGGCTCGGAGCTGGCCGACCTGGGCGGCCATCTCTGCCTTCCCGGCTCCCTGAGCTTGACAGGATGGCAACATCCCGGCCTTCCTCAGGAAGATGACACACCTGTGCACACATGCACATCGTGAGCCAGGAGCTCACGAGCCAGCAGAGCGGGGGGGGGGGGGCCCACACTTCGGCCCCACAGTGTCCCCCCTCTCGGCCCCCAGCCACACTGCTGCCACGGAGACGAGTACCACACGGAGAGCAGCCGGGGCTCCGACCTCTCGGACATCATGGAGGAGGACGAGGAGGAGCTCTACTCTGAGATGCAGCTGGAGGACGGGGGCAGGAGGAGGCCCAGCGGCACTTCCCACAACGCCCTCAAGGTCAGTGGCCCAGGGTCACCGGCTGCTGCCACTTGGCCTGGTGCGGCCCGTCCCTGCCCCTCCCC
Source organism: Spilogale gracilis (assembly GCA_004023965.1). Taxonomy (NCBI): domain Eukaryota; kingdom Metazoa; phylum Chordata; class Mammalia; order Carnivora; family Mephitidae; genus Spilogale; species Spilogale gracilis. The sequence goes on along the minus strand of PITA01021924.1, from coordinate 26,250 downwards.
CAGGGCTGCAGACAGCTCTGGGAGACGGTGCCCTGCTGGGGGAGCCTGTCGGTTTGGGTCAGCTTCCTCCTGGTTGTTGAGTTTGTGTTCAGAAAGCCCTCCAACCTCCCTGCCCTTGGCCCAGAAGTCTGGGAAGAGGGCTTTGGGAGACTGTATTTGGCCCCCTTGGGGGTGCCCAGCTCTGTGTCGAGAAATGAGTGGCCCAGGGTGCTGATTGCGGAGCCAGCAGCTGCAGAGTAGGCTTCAGGGTCCCCTCGGGGCTGCACTCGGGGCCGGGGCTGGCTGGCGAGGAGTCGTAGAGTTTCCATGCAAGGAAGAGGCTGGGGTGATCGGTATTCCAGGGGCCGTGGAGGCTAGAAGGGGGTGAGGAGTCAAGGGCAACATGGGGTCCGCACACAGTCCCCTTCATAGATGCCTCCCCCTCAAACCCTACAGCCTCCGGTGGGCTTGATAGGGGTCACCTTCATGGAACCTGAACTTGAGACTTGAGGCCTCCAAAGAGCCAAGTAGAAGGCTTACCTCCATGTGTGTGCCCACCCGCTGTCCGCATCCTCCGGCCTTTGTTCCCACCCTACGGGGGAGACAGGCAAAGGGCCAACGGCTGCTTAGACCCTTGTGGGCTTTGCAATGAAAAAGGCCGCGGAAGATGAAAATTCCACTGGGGATAAAGCACCCCACCGTGGAATCTCTCTAGGACCCAGAGTCCTGCGTTCTGGTGGCAGGGAGGAGGCGACATCCAGCTCTGGCTGCCGGTTCACTGCTGACTGCACAGACAGACTCAGATGTCCCTGCAAAGGGCCCCGACAGGGTCTGGGAGACACTCTGTCACCAAGGCATCTGCTGGAGTCCTGTGCGAATCCTGCCTTGTGGCTGCTCCCACCAGCTCTGGTGGCTCCTCCCCAGCGTCCTGCCCGCTCCCAAGGCACCACTGGCCAGTGGGACCCATAGTTGCCTTCCTTGAGGGACACAGAGCCCAGGGCTCCCCCTGGTCCAGTCTGAAGCCCCTCGCAACTCCCTGCTTTGCCTGCAGGTGCTCATGGATGCGCTGGAGAGAGCCTGAGTCCGTTTTTCCATGAGGCGTGTCCTGATGGAGAAAGCTCCTGGGGTGGCCCTTCGTGCAAAATAGTTTAGCAAAGAAACTAGAGTTTGCCTTCCTTCCTGGACTGGAGGCCCAGAGAGCAGGAAGCTCCCCACAAAAGCCCACGGCCCGGTGCCACCCCCCAGCTGGGGGCCACCTGGGAGTGGCCGCGGGGAAGCCGGCAGAGTGGTGCACTTGGCTTTGCCCACGGTGCTGGGGTTTGGTTTTGTTTTTGTTTTTTTTAATCAGGAGATATTATAGGCTACTCTGGACTTCTGAGTTCTTTAGAAAGTCCAACAGCTTGGGGATCTGGCATCGGCTGGGCTCAGATGCCCACCCACGACAATTCCCTACAGTTGAGCCAACTTCCCCCAGGCGAGCCCTGCCATGGGAGCCCCCATATTAGACCCCTTCTCCACGCTCGGTCGGCGCTGAGCTCCTGTGCCCGCTCGGTAAAGGCACCAGGGTCCTCAGCCGGCGGACGTCCATGTGGGGCCAGGGAGGAAGGGCCTGTCTGGCGAGGCAGTCAGGGTGCGCTCCCCACTCAGCGGGCCTGGGGGATGGGCTTGGGGGTGCCACAGCGGAGAGAACCTGTGTGCGGCTACAGCCGCCGAGGGCAGCTCCGGGGAGGGCGCTGTGCCAGGTGGGCCCAGGACGGTGGGACGCAGCTCCCGCACGCCCTGGGCCAGGACCCGGATGCCAGGCCTACCAGGTCCTCTGCAGACAGGAGCAGAGCTGGGCTGTGCACGGTGCACAGCCCGAAGCCAGAAGGCGCCCAAGGGTCACGGCCAGGCTGTCACACACACGAGTTCAGGCTTGAGCAAAGCACTGCCTGAGCTGGGAGGGCGCAGGGACAGTAGAGAGACAGTAGTGGGCGGGGCCGCCGAGGGGTCTGCCTCTGCCTGGCCAACCTCGGCCCCTCCCCCCAGCAGCAGTGCAGGCCTCCAGGGCCGCCCGTCCCCCTGCTGCCCTCTGACCCCCGTGGCAACCCGTGCCCCGCCTCCCCTCCGCTCTGCGTGCCCCGGCTCTAGGCTCGACTGCGGCCACGGCACGCCTCCGCCTGCCCCTGCCCAGGCACCATCAGTTAACTTTGTGTTCTCATTTCAGAGCCTGGCCAGAGCATGCTTTTCGCCCCCACGAGTACACGCATGCTTGCTGCCCCTCATGGCCTCTGAGACTAATTCTGTCTGTTTTCTTTCCTCCTGCCATGTCGCTTTGGTCACACCCCGTGTTAACATCCCACCCCTTCAGGAGTGCCCTCAGAGTAGCAGCACTGCGGGGGCCTTCCTCGAGCGGCCAGAGCTCCCCACCCTGACCCAGCATAGCACAAGGCTGTTCAGTATCCCCGAAGTAGCCGAGGAGGGGGAACACCTGGAGCTCTTGCACAAACAGGGCTTAGGGTACCCGGCCAGGGCCCGGGCCCGGGCCCCACTGGCCTCCCGGCTCCCTGCCGAGCCCAGGGGCCTGGGGGTGGGCCCCTATGCCGAGGACTTCACTCTGGAAGACAGAGGCTGTTGGCCCAGCCGTGCGGCCAGCAGGAGCCCGGACAGTGGCCTGGACTGTGGGAGTGAGGAGGAGGAGCTGCGTCTTAGCTTCAGGAACATGGCCAAGTGCAGCCCGGGCCTGGGGCACTGTCCCCATAGAAGCCTGAGGCCGCTGCTGGCCCGGCGGCGGACGCTGACCCGGCAGAGCAGCATCGAGGAGGACTTTGGGGAGCAAGTGGACCCCAGCGCCGTCCTCAGGAGCCATGACGCGCACCGGAGCCCAGAGAGATCCGCCCCCAGGAAGTACGGCGGCGGCGAGGAGCCCCCGGGGCACCAAGGCCCGCGGGAGGTCTGGAAGAAAAGCCTAAACATGCCTGACCGTAGGGCCACTGCCCCAGAGGCCCCTCCCCGGGTGCCGGAAGGCCCTGTGGTGTGTGACGTGAACTTCCTCCTCACCTCTGCTTGCCACACCAATCCATTTTCATTCTTTTCCCTGATTTTTTTCTGTTGGTGTCCATCCCTGGGGAGCCTCCCCGCTGGCTGTCTTTCATTTCCATGCATTTTGATTTCTGTCGCATCGCTTCCCAATCTCGGACCATGCTGACGATCCCTTCCCTTTGCTTTAGAATACTGACCCCCACCTCACAGAATTAGCGATGATTATGGCTGCTTTAATTAAAGGACAACTGAATCTAAATTTTAATTAAGGGTTAGCTGAACTACAGTGATCCAAAAGTTTGGCGACACGTGTATTTTTTCCAAACAAACCCCCCGGGACTGTTCCGAGGGCCACCCGCACCATCGAGGGTGTTTTCGGATTGTGGCCGTAGGTTTGGGTCTTCATCCATAACTGGAAAAAAAAAACCAAATGAGCAATTATTGAAGATCCATTTTTACATATTGTTTCCAAAGTGGTTTTTTTTTTCCTTCCCCTTCCTTTCCGGGGGCCGCGTTCAGAATGGATTTTCCATCATCATCAGGTCTAGACTCATCCCCTGCCTTGTGTTTCAGACTCGTTAGCAGGTTGTTGGGAGTAGGGCTCCAAGGGTTCATTCATCTCTATATTGTGTCCCTGTTCCAGAACATTTGCTCCTGTCATGCTGAGCTTTTCTATGAAAACACAGGTGAGCCGCCGCTGGGCGCGCCAGGCCCGGGGTCTGAGCCTGCGCAGTTGTGGTCTGTCCACACAGGGGCGCCGATCCGGAACCCGCTGAGTCACCTGCCACCCGCGGTCCACATCCTGTCCCCCACCTGTAACAAGCCGTCTAACCACTGGGCCTCCCTGACCACTGCTCATTCCCTGTGCCCCTGAGAACTTCCTGACTCCAGTTACTTACCAGTGAGCTGGAGGTTTCGCTAGGATTCTCTCGTATGATTCTGACCTTTAGTGCAAATTAGAAGCAGACCCGTCCGTAAAGGAGAACCATCCAAGTCAGCCCTGAAAATTGATCGGTGTCTTCGGATTAGGGTCAAGATGTTGCCGTGAGTTTCCAAAGCGGGTAATGCACAGAAACTTCTGTCTTTGAGTTTCCGGTAACCTCACCACAGCCGTGTGTAGGAGGGATGTTTGGAAGCACAGTAGCCCTCCCACGTCCGCGGGCGCTGCAGGAGAGCAGGCTGTGCTGAGACTAGCTGAGCTGAGGGCCGGGACGAGCTGGGTTGGAGCCACTCTCGCTCTGGTTCCAAGGTCATGGCTTCGGCAGCAGGAGACGCAGAGAACAGTGCCTCCCAAGGAGTCCCTTCTTGTCCCCACTCCCCTCTGTGTGTCGAGAAACAACTCTGGTGCGGAAGATGGGGTGGCTAGGGAGAGCACCCTGTTTCTCTTCCAGGCTATTCAGCTAACCTTTCAGTTAAAAGCTAAGTTTAGTTGCCTTTAGAGCTTCTGCTTCTGCGTTGAGTTGATTTGGCTAACTTAATGCTTTCGTTCCCCAAGGCTGGCGAGACTTACGACTGTGGTGTTGTCCTGTCTCCAGATTTTAGGAAACCCGGTGTGTGCAGGACGGGCCGACAGGGTGGATCACGCGGGCCGGCGGTTCTCCCACGGTGGTGCCGGTCCTCAGCGGTCCCGGCCAGTGATGGTCCCGTCCATCGGTTAGTGGGCCCGACCCCTTGCTCTCTCTTCCAACCCCAGAGCACGTGGCCTCTCTGTCCTTGATCTGAGCGTCTTTACGGACTTACTAGGAGTAACAGTTTCAACCATGTACAGAAAACTCTCTGTTACTTAGGCAAAAAGAAGGCAGAAAGAGGCCTAAGAGAAATGAAACCTGTTTGTGAGTGTTCTGAAATATCATATTGGCTTTTAACATCAGTCTTCTCCCTGCCAACATTTTTCCTTTCCTGGAAGCCAAAGCTCAAGGCCCGGAGAGCTGGCAGTGCGCTGCCTCCCATGTCCCAGCTCGCGCCCTCAGGCGATACTCAGGCTCACAGAGGCAGGAGTGGCCTCTCAACTCCAAATGCCTAAATAAGCCCGAGTAACGGAGAGTTCTCTGCATGGGTGAAGTGTCCCAGCAGCCGGGCTCCAAGTGATAGGAGACCCCACGAGGCCTGATGTGGCCTCCGGAGCGCAGGCCGCCCCCGCCCACGTGCGCCCCTCCTCGCTCCTGAGCCTTCCTCCAGCACTGTGTGCCCATTCCTTTCATTCCTTTTTGGAATTGAGCCAGTCTTTCTGAAAGCTGTCATTTTAGTCCCCATAGGCACGGGGGTGGTGGTTGGAGGTAGGATGAGAAGGCTTCTGCTCTTCGTTTCACTGGATTGAATCATGGCAAAAACGCTTCCAAAAAGTATTCACACGAGGTAATGGAACTGGGTAATCAGCCAAGCAAGCTGGACTTTTGTGAAAGTGCCTGTGCGTGTGAGAAAAGGCAGGGAGAGCCGTGAAGGGAGCCGGTGTCCCCGAGAGTGACCCAGGGCTCCAGGGAAACTGCTTCGGGGCCTCCGGATGCCGGCACACGTGGCTCTCATCACCGCCACACGGCCGACATCCAGACCACACGTGTCTCCTTTCACGTTGACCAACAAGACAGATGGCCGTGATGACGCCGAACGGGTCCTCTAAGTCATTGTCCTTCTTCCAGACTTTTCTTCCCTTTAGAGTCCAGAAAACAGGGGAAAAAAGTTTTCTCTTCCACCTTTACAGTTTGAGAATGTTTTTTATTGATCAGTAAAAATGTCAGAGAATACTCAAGATCCTTAAAAAAAAAAAATCTTTTCAGTGCATTAGAAATGACCAAGTACACCCAGTCCCACTGGTGAATGCTAGCCCCCCCCCCGTTCCAGATTCGCTGGTGGGCTCACGTCACGCTGAGCCCAGGTAGTCTCGGGGCTCTAAACCCGGTGCCACAATGTCCCCACGTTCACGGGACCCATGTGTCCCCCCCCCGCCCGTGGCAGTGACCAAGCCGGAAGGGGTGCCCCTGGCATAGCAGGTACAGGGGCTCCGTCCCTGGGCTCCTGGTACACGGAGGGAATGGCTACAGGAGGCTGCAAATGGCCCGGTGGGTGCAGAGGCAAAGGGGAGACATGGACACCTGCAGGGGTCCCCCCCACAGCCCCCACTCAGGGAGCTTCTGATGCTCCTTTGGGCGTGTCTTACCGTAAAAGAAATTGAAAGGTGGTTCGTGTGTTTTCATCTTAGTAAAACACTGGCTACATTAGCAAAAAGAGAATAATGCTAGCATTTTAACCAAAAAAAAAAAAAAAAAAGACTCTTAATGAAACTCATAAAAGTGCCAGATAAATCCGTGATAGGTTTGGTTGGGTCGTGCCTGACTTCCTGTCATGTAGCAGTGAGGAAGGCACATAAAAGCATGACTAATAGCAAATGCTCCGATTTATACACACTCAGGAGCACCTGAGTTTCGAAGGACAAAAGTGACACGTGCTCAGCAGAGGCCAGTGACCCCGGGAACGGTCAGTGATGTGCCAGCACACATTTTACCCCTCGTTCTGATTTAGTTCCATTTTTCTTGTGCAAATTTCAGTGACTGTTTTAGGAACCTGCTCCATTCCAGAAGCATTCATTTTCCAGAGGAACTTAAGTCAGTAGGCCATATATTCCCTAAATATATTTTTACTTATTATTATTATTATTATTATTATTATTAAAGATTTTATTTATTTGATAGAGAAAAACACAGCCAGAGAGGGAACACAAGCAGGGGGAGTGAGAGAGGGAGAAGCAGGCTTCCCGCCAAGCAGGGAGCCCGATGTGGGACTCGATCCCCGGTCTCCGGGATCATGACCTGATCCAAAGGCAGTCGTCCAACCAACCGAGCCACCCAGGCGCCCCTTTCTTCATTATTATTATTTGAGAGACAGAGCATGAGCAAGAGGGGCAGAGGGAGAGGAAGAGGGCATCTTAAGCAGGCTCCAGGCCCAGCACAGGGCTCGACGCGGGGCTAGATCTCATGACCCTGAGGTCACTGTCAGAGCAGAAACTGAGAGTCAGATATGTAACCAACTGAACCACTCAGGCGCCCCCTGAATATATTTTTAAGAAGCAATGCATCATAGTTGAATAAAAATACTTTACCCTTTTATATTCTCTGGGTTTCCTAAATTACGAAAACACTGACTTAAATTTAAAAAGAGAAAAAGTATGTAGGTCTGGATGTCGTGACTCGTCGACCCCATAATCGGCAGAGGAGGGCCTTCGGACCCTGCTCCGCGACTCGCAGGAGGATGGAGCCGGGTGCCGCCTCTCGCTGGATCGTGGCTGGTCTTTGCGTTTATCACAGTTTATCACGGTTGGTCTTTGTTCCGCATGAGGTACCCCAGTGGAGAGGATCCCATTCCGACCAGAGGACTGTGACTCCCCAGAGGTCCCTTCAGCTCAGGTCATGATCGCAGGATCCTGGGATCGAGCCCCACATCAGGCTCCCTGCTCAGTGGGGAGCCTGCTTCTTCCTCTGCCTGCTGCTCCCCCCTGCTTGTGCGCTCTCTCTCTGACAAATAAATAAAATCTTTAAAAAAACAAGTTTTAGAAGCCAGATGGTAGGTGGAGTTTTGGGAAGAAAGCATTTGTCGCCAGTTAAATAATTAGAGCCAAGTGAGCACCCCAAACTTGGGCTTGCATGCAAATGCCTCTCGGTGACCTGGGTGGGGGGCCATCCTGCCCGCTCTGCTCTGTGGCGGGTGGCCTGTCCCCTGCTTGCATCTGTGTTGATCTGCACTGTAATCACAAATGGGAAGACAGAAGTTATGGTGCCGCCACCACGCCATCCTCTAAACCACATTTCCTACAGTAGCACACGTCTCGAAGTCCGGGAGTAACCTAGCCCTCTGCCTTTGCCCCCCACATGCTCCCAGACGAGTACAGTGAGCGGGACCACCTTTCTCCAGACTTCTACGAAGAGTCAGAGACCGACCCAGGTGCCGAAGAGCTCCCAGCCCGGATCTTTGTGGCGCTTTTTGACTATGACCCCCTCACCATGTCCCCGAATCCAGATGCTGCCGAAGAAGAGCTTCCCTTTAAGGAAGGACAGATCATCAAGGTGGGCACCGGGCAGCGGCCCCCAGGGAAGGAGGTACTGTCACCACCCTGTAGTTCCTTAGCTCGTTCTGGTGCGTTAGAGCCAGCCTCCGGACAGCAGGGAGGTGGCACCTTGTGAGGGTGCAGCAGGAACCTGAGAGCCTGGCACTCGGTCTCTCGGAGGAAGTCCTCGGCTCTAGACGGGAGCACCGCTAGGTGGAATCTCAAAGTCCTCTCCGTGAAAAGAGAAGCCAGAGCCCCGACATGTGCCCCCCAGCCGCTGACGGGGAGAGCAGTGGGTTGTCCACAGCCTCGGGGGGAAGCCGGTGCTCGGGTGCAGGGTGTGTGTCAGCGAGGACGGGGCTGTCCCCGCGCACTCTGCAGACGTGCGGTGCTGGTGGCGGAGCCCACGCGTGGGTGGCCGGGCAACCGTGCTACCGCAGCCTCTCGCCCCGGCTCCAGGTGTACGGTGACAAAGATGCGGACGGCTTCTACCGCGGGGAGACCTGTGCCCGGCTCGGCCTTATTCCTTGTAACATGGTCTCAGAAATCCAAGCCGACGACGAGGAGATGATGGACCAGCTTCTGAGACAAGGCTTTCTTCCTCTGAACACACCTGTGGAGAAAATAGGTAAGAGAGCGCAGCCGGGTCACCCTGTCTCCACCTCCCCAGCCCCCCCCCGGCCACGCCGCCGGCCCGGAGCAGGACGTGGTGAGGACGGGGTCCAGTCCATGCCGCTGCAAGGGAATCTGAGAATGAGCCCGCTCTACAAACCAGGTTACAACGGTCCCTTGTGTTTCAGGGGGACTTATGCACCTAAATATTTATAAAAACAGATGACTCTCTGATGGAAGAGGGAGTGCGGCCTTGCTTACTAAATAAGCCCCGTCTACAAAATAGACTTCTTTCTGGCTGTTTCTGCATGTTGTGTCCCCCTAAAATGTGTGCGTTTATAACGTGACCCCATGGTACGTGTGTCAGGAAGCAAAGCCTCCAGGCGGAGCTGATGCCGTGACTGCGGAGCTCTCAGGGGTGTCAGGCCCTTAAGGAGGAGGCCCCGTGGGCATCCTTCACCTCCTCTACCCTGCGAGGACACAGGAGAAGAGGCCACCCGTGAACCGGGATGCAGGTCCTCCCTGGACCCCGACTCTGCAGCCCCCAGGGCTGTGCCGAGCGGCGGTGCGCCGTGTCCGCGTGGCAGGCACGGGCCAGGACGTCAGGGCCAGGGAGGTCACCTGTGGGCACGCCCCGTGCGCACACCCGGACCCCATCCTCTTGAGGGGGCATCAGCCCTGAGTGTCCACCCGTCCCCAGTACGAGTCACAGGGTGAGGAGACCACACCGTGCTTTCCATTCGGGGGACGTTCCTCACGCAAAAGGCGGGAAAGATTTTGACCCTTCCATGTGGATGAGATGACCGCCTCTCCCATTTGCCTCGACCGAGTTGGCAAGCAGCCGTGAGAACGCAGCACAGCTCTTTTCTGTGAATTTGAACAACATTACATTTCTGATCTTTAATTTTGCCCACGTGTGGGGAAAATCTCATTTCAAATGGTCTTTGCTTTCTCTAAATAGCTGGAGATAGAAAAATCCATTTCATGTCCTTCATATTTTAGCTTTTAATTTTTTAAAATATGAGGTCAGTGTAGTTGTAAATCAGACTTTAGAGACAATATTCAAAGGCTCAAAGAATATGCATAATTTTAGGGATGATCATGAAATAGAATGCTTTGACCTCTTTGGTTTGAATGAATTCAGTCTGAAGCTAGAACCCACGTCCGGGAGCTGAGGCTTCTGTGAGTACACTGCCCGGATCAAGTCCAGGAGCCTGCAGCTCTCTAAGCCTGGGACCCCCAGCTCCCCTCCCAACACCCCCAGGACGGCCTCTGCTCACACAGACCCAGCAAGCCTGCAGGGTTCCGCTAGAAAACAGTAGCAAGATTCAAGTTACCAATTAGATCAAGTGTCTCTCTGTTTTATTGTTTTTTTCTAAATGTGACTTTGGAGGGAACCTGATTGAGACACCACGGGCCCCTCCAGCACTAGAAAGTAGCCACTGTCACTGTGGGCTGAGCGTGCCTCCTCCCCCTGCCAAAACCCAGGGCAGGACCCGGTGTCGCCTCACGCCCTCTTCCAACACCATGTGGGGTAAGACAGGAGGAAACCAGGCACGGACGGGAAAAGAAGACAGATTTTTTTCCAGTTGCAGGTGACGTGAAAATCTACTGAGAAAAATCTCAGAGCATCTAGAACAGAAGTTCCTAGAACTAACAAGGGAGCTTAACAAGGTCAATGGATACAAAAGCAATTGTTTTTCCAAATGTTAATGTGAGAATTTGCACTTGGCATTTAAAAATGAATACTACTTATGATGATGTAACAAAGACACGAGAAGGGAGGAGTTGAATGCCTGCAGCATCTGTGTGGGGGAAACCACCGATGTCCAGGGTGGAAATCCGAGTCTCCCCAAGAAAACAGATGCCGTGTTCCCAGACGTAAAGACGTCCAGCATCCCCAAAGTGACCTGCAGATGGACTCACCCCGACCCACATGTGTGCGGATGGGACGTGCCCTCCGCCCCCATTCATGTCTGTGCAGACAGGACGTCCCCCCGTGACCGCACCTCCCCGTCCACTTCTGTGTAGGGTAGGACGTGCCCACCGTCCCCGTCCATGGCTGTGCAGGGATCCCACCGATGCACTAAATCAAAGGTGTATGAAGAGGCAAAGGGACTACAGTTGCCCAAGTGATTTTTTAAAAGCCGGTGGAAGCCTGGCGCCAGCATGTTTATGACTGGACAACCGGGGAGCTGACGGAGACCAGGTGGTGTGGGAGGCCTGGAGGCACAGCGGGGTCTGTGTAATAGGGGGAGTTCAGAAACAGACTGACGCCCGCTGTCTCCACAGAGTTTCAGCCCAGGCAGGGGGCGGTTCAACGGGGGAAGGATGCTCTTTTCCGTAACGGGTGCTGGAATAGGGCAAAGGAGAATGAAGTCTGGGGCACACCCCTGCCAAATCAAAAAACGAACTCAGAATTAAACCTGGTCTTAGGTATAAAAACTAAGACTGTGAAACTTCCAGGAGAAGAACTTCGTGGTGTGGAAGCCATGATTTCTTTGACATGACACTGAAACCACGACACAGAAAAGGAAGAGACTGATGTCAGACTCTTTAAAATCCAGTAGTTTCTAAACCTAATAAACACACCATGAAGAAAAAGAAGAGTGAGGCTCAGGGCTGGCTGGGGGGACCCGCACTGAGAACACCCCATGCTCAACAGCTCAACGACAGGAAAGCCAACAACCAGCGCCCACATGGGCAAAAGACTGAAGAGCTACTTCTCCGTGGAGGATTCGTGGATGGAGAACGAGCAGATGGAGAGAGGCCTAACGGGACTCACGGAGTGCCGATTTAAGCGCGGTGAGAAGTCAGGATGCCCCTGCCGGGATGGCTACGCCAAGCATGGGTCAGGACGGGGAACCGGGGGAGCTGTGTCCACTGCAGGCGAACCCACGGGGCACGACCACTCTGCCCAACAGAAGACGGGACTGTGTACATCTGGACACACAGTGCAGGCTGGCCGCCCCTTCCCGTGTCCTCGCCCGGAGGAATGGAGTGTCTGTGCGGTCCCACAGCTACACAAGTGGGCACAGGGCCTTCACTGGGCGCCACTAATACGGGGGAACTCGGGCGCCCCTCACCAGTAAAGCTGCATCGCTGACACACGCGGTCCCACAAAGGGATCTCAGGTGCATTGACCCTAAAAACTGCATGACCCCATTCACAGGCTCTTCCAGAAAAGGTGATGAGTGTGGGGACAGACCACTGACCCGGGGTTGCCTGAGCTGGAGGTGACCACAGAGACGCGTGTGGGAATCTGGGGGCTGGTGGAACTGTCCTCTGTCTTGACGACCACAGAGCTTACGTGGCCATGAGCTTGCCAACCCTATTGGACGCGTGTGCAGAACAGAGTGCATCCCCTTGGCCGATCTTGCCGCCTGCGGGAATTCATCCTTGGGGAATTCCCGGTGCTCAGAAGGACCAGAACAAAGCTCTGGCAGAACTCCCTGCTGTTTCAAGGCTCTACGAAGGGGGCCTTGCTTTTCCTAAATTAAAGCAGCAATCTGTGAGCAGGAAGCAGGGCGTGGACAACTTCTGGAACTTTGCACACGGCTGGGCCCTGCACCTTGCGAGAAGTCCCCGGAAGGGCACGTAACCCACGTCAGTTGCTTTCTAAGTTCTTGCCTTTGATGGTTTTCCTTTGAATGAACCCCCAAAGCCAGTTCCAGGCACCGAGCGGCTGTGTTTGGAGGGGACGCACCAGTGCCTGGTCGCCCAGGAGACAGGCGCCACGCGTGCGGCCCAGAGCCACTGAGATCTGTGGTTCCAGAGGCTCCGTGCTTCAGCTGGGCCTCCCCGTTGGATGGATGCATCGAGGGAGGGAAACGTCTTCGCTAGTGACGGGGCAGGGGAGGGGATTGGGCCAGAGCACACACGCCGCTCGGGGCGACCGGGGGGCTTGGCAGGGGCTGGTGCCACTCCCGCTGGCCGCGTGGGCCCTGCCACCATGGGGATGGTGGGCACCACTCCTTCTGGGGTAACCGCATGACAGCCTTCTTCTCCTCCTGGTGATGTAAACAGAGAGAAGCAGAAGAAGCGGCAGGCACCCGGGGGCGACGCGGAGGGTAGTGGCCCTGTATGACTACGACCCAAGAGAGAGCTCGCCTAACATCGATGTGGAGGTAGGCGCCCAGAGTCACTTCCCCGCGGCTCATGGCCGGTCCCTGGGCCTCTCCGTGCACAGGGCCGGGGCCGTGGGGTCTGGCCTCCCCCTTCTCTGAAAGGGTCGGCACATGCAGTGAATGGCGTGAGGGAGCTGGGCCGGAGGAGATAGGGAAGGGGCGCGGCGGCTGACCGCCTTGTTGCTGTGGCCCCGCGCTCTTCCTCACGGGGTTCCCATCTGCGAGGCCGCAGGAGGGCCGTCTGCGGTCCGTGGCCTCAGGTGATGGCCCGTAGGGTCGTCTGGAAGACAGAAGTACCCGTGGCGTGTGGGCCCTGAGCGAAAGCAGAAGCCGGGGAGAGGCCCCGTGTCCTCCGCACGTGTGGCCTGGGCTGCCGTGGCCCTCGGCGCCCCGCTCGCCTCCAGGGCAGCCAGGCTAGGTTCCCAGCCTGTGGACCTGCTTTCCCACACGAGTGCTGTCCGAGTCCGTCAGCCTCCGTTTTCCTCGTGGCCCACGTGCTCCCAGTTGGCGGCTCAGGCTCGGAGCAGGCTCGGCAAACACTGCTCCGCGGACCCGGTTCGTAAGGGACGCCTGGTGGCCTGAGAGGTCGGCCTCCTTCCCTTGCCTTCACGTTCAGCGCCTCTAGGAGCGCCCGGCACGTTGCGGGCACTTTGTCCACAGCGAGTAATTGACTAAAGATTTTTTGCACCCAGTGATGTCATATTTATGAAACGGTCCTTACACTGCAGAGGACGCTTCCCTGGAGTTCTGGGTTTTTCAAGTTAACTCTTTAACTCATTTTATTTTTTTAAAGATTTTATTTATTTGAGAGAGACAGAGAGAGAGCACAAGCCTGGTGAGGAGCAGAGGGAGAAGCAGACTCCCCGCTGAGCAGGGAGCCCCCATCCCAGGACCCTGGGATCATGACCTGAGCCGAAGGCAGACGCTTAACCGCCTGAGCCTCCCAGGCGTCCCCACCCTGACCAGTTTTAAATGAGAACTAGGGTGAAAGGGGGACGCAAGCTCTGGCCGGGAACGGAGCACGTGGCGCTCGGCCAGAGGCAGCGGTAACCGCAGCTGTCCTTCCCCCGAGCCGCCCAGGCACCGCACACAGAGCTCTGGTCGGCTCCCTGCCCTCCTCCCTGCTGGATCGAAAGAGCAGGTCAACACCACAATGATGAGAAAAAAGAAATCGTTAGAGCCATCTAATGATTGGGTTTAAAAACCCAACTACCGTGTAGCGCCCGTGTTACTAACCTGACGTTCCCGCCGCCCCCCCGCAGGCCGAGCTCCCGTTTTGCACCGGAGACATCATTACCGTTTTCGGTGAGATCGACGAAGATGGATTTTATTACGTAAGTTTCTGAAAACTCAAAAAGCACCATCTCATTCATTTTGTATGTCTATTTCCATGTGTGTGTTCTTGCCCCTAAAATTATGTATAAGCTTTCTATGGCTTTCAGGAAGGTCCCTGTCACCGAGGCTCGTCTGGTCCAGAAAGCAGGGCTGTTAGTGCCTCCGTCCCTCCTTCTGTGAGGGGGGCACTTCCCGGGTTCGTAAGCTGCAAACAGAAGACCTGCACTCACAGTCTTAGATCTAACGTTGTCTTCCGTTCAAATGTGTACAGTGGAACTCTCTGGTTATTTATAAGGTAGACGTTTTTGTGCAGCAGAAGGAAGGAATGCAAATAGGCCACATTAGCAACTAATCCCCATCATCAGAGTGTGGCCCTCCTCCCTGACCCTCCTCCGAGCTGATGGCTGTCAGCAGCCGGGACCAGGCTCTGGGCAAGGGCTCCCCGCTCGAGCCTGGGTGGGGTGGGCAGCCTCCTTCCTTTACGCTGCCCACGCTTCCTGAGGGAAAGAGAGGTAGAATGCCGATGGGCTCCTCTTCGGGCTTGGTGCTTCCCCCCGCCCAGGCCTGAGCGCACAGGGCCATGAAGGAACCGGCCGGCCTGGGGGTGCCTGCTGCAGTGGGGGCTGGGGGACAGGGCCTCCACCTTGCACCAGGGCCCTCACCCTCCCCATCACCCCTGCCCCGCCGTAGTCAGAAGACCTGGGAAGCCATCAAGTCCCGGAAGGTAGGTTTCTCTTTGAGTCACATGTGTTCACAGCCTTGGGCACACGGGGAATCCAAGTTCATGATTCTGGTGGATCCGTGTTCAGGGGGTGCTGCTGTGTCCCCCGTTTCTTTCCCGATGAGGTGTCACGGGGTCTGTGAATGGGCTGATGTCAGGCCTTCTGTCCTGTCGAGGGTTCGAGAGGGGCTGTGGGAGGGAGGTGGGAGTCCCCGAGACCGGGACACAGGCTCGAGCTGGTCCAGGCCACAGAGAGGCGGGCGGAAGCCGGCCTCAGTGGCTTCAGACCGCGGGTCGTGAGTTGGGGTGACGGTGTCATCCACGAAGATGCCCACATTTTTCCAGGTGATGGGCGCCCTTGGGAACACGGTCATGAGTTGAGAGAAAGATGTGCTTTGGAAAATACTGTGCTTGAGGGTGGGAAGAGGACCTCTGAGCTTCTCCACAATGGGGGGGGATCCGTGCCGTTAATCCTGGAAGATTCCGGTGGCCACGCCGATGCAGCAGCACACAGCAGAGGTGGGGACCCGGGACTATGAGGGGGTCACGTGCCCTTCTGACGTGGTGCTCACAGGACGGCGTGGCCGGCGTGGGGCCCCGAAGGATGGGAGGGGAGGAGTCGACACGCAGGCTCGCCCGTCCCATGTGCTGCCGGGGGAGCCGGGAGCGGGGTCGGTGCGGGTGTGTGGGCGGGACAGTCCGAGCCGCTGCCCACGTGACCCGAGCGCAGCGCCCCGGGCTCTGAGGCTGACACTGTGCATTTTCACAGCACCTGGCCCCTAGCTCCCAGCCCGCGAAGCCACGTGGCACTCCCCCAAGGTGGGTCTGCCTGATGTCTGGGCCCGTAGACTCTGGAGTGTCTGTGTGTGGATGTGACTTGTGACCTGGGATGTAGAAGTCCCTGGGGACACGTGTGGTGGCGACACACGGATGGTGCCCTGCAGCCACCGCCCTCTGCCTCCTGGGCTCCCTCCCTCCTGCCAACCTGAAGCTCCATCCCCATTAATCCCCAGCCACCCTCCAGCCCTCGCGTTTTCCCCAGCCCCGGCTCCCCATCTCCTCTCCATCGGCATGAATCCCCCTGCTCTCAGGGCCTCGCACATGAGGACGTTGCTCACGCCGGCCTGACCTCACGGAGCAGAGCCTGAGAATGCAGGTCAGCCTCCCCTCCCCTTCCTTTTTAAGGCCGGAAACTGCTCTATGCGGGGTGCCCACGGTTGGGCCACTTGTGCACCCGTCACGGGACATGCAGCCCTTGTGAATAACACAGCGGTAAACATGGTGTGCGGACACGCCCCTCGGCCCTGCTCCCAGAGTCCTCCCGGTCCCCACCCAGGAGTGGCAGCTGGTAATTCTGTTTAATCTTCTGTGGAGCTGCTCTCAGCAGCACCCCCTTCTCAGCCCCCCCAACCCAGCAGGGGCTCCAGTTCCTCCCCATTTTCAGCAACACTATTGTCTATGGTTTTTTTAATTGGTTTTCGGTTTGTGTTTGGAGGAGCCTCCTAACGGGTGTGACGATGCATCTTGTGACTCTGACTTCCACTTCCCCCGAGATGTTTGTGTAGTTCACGTGGAGCATCTTTTCACATGCTTGTTGGCCCTTAGATTGTCTTTTTGGGCCAAAATAGTGCTGCAAGTCCTTTGCCTATTGTTTAACGGGGTTCTTGTGTGGAGCTCTTGGTGTGTTAGACACGAAGCCCTTCTGAGACAAGCAGCTGGCGAACATTCCCCACCCATCCCGTAGCTCCCTCGTCACCCTGGTGGCTCTGTCCTAGCCGCGAGGGAGAAGGCCGCGCATCTCTTGCTGTCATTTCCTAGACTTGTAAGCACAGTGACGAATGCCCAGGAGGTCTGGGGCCAGCCAGTCTGGGGCTTGGTTTTGGACACTGGTGGGGCCGGCGGGCCGTGGGAGGGGTGGGGAAGAAGCGATGTGGTGGCCGTGACCTGCTCGGTCCAGATGTCCTAGGGAGGTGATCCTGTATAGAGACATGAGAAAGTTCTGGAAGGGAAGACACGAAACTGAAGCAGCGTCCCCTCTGAGGAGGTGTCAACAAACTCTTTGATGTCCCCCACATTGTCTGCACTTGACAGTGAGAATGTGGTCGCGCGCCGGGCAGATCATAGCGCTCCCCCGGGCCTGTACGCGGGACCACCTGTGGGCCTCAGGAGGGGGTCCGTCTGTCTGGGTCAACGCAGCTGCTCCAGTCATGTCTTTAAAAACTGCTCGGGGACGCTGAGGTCCGCGAGGGCCCACGGCTGCCGTATGGGCTGGTCCCGAGGCCTGGTTCCCGGGAGCTGCCTGAGCCCCGGGGGCAGAAACCCACTTTGTCATCTCCTCCCCGCCAGTGCAGACGCAGCGCTCGGGACGGGCCCGCCCCCACGTGGGTCCTGAGCAGGGTCGTTGGCAGATGCAGCAGTCCCTCCGAGTTCTGCCACGTCTGAGCCAGAGCAGCCCCGCAGGCGACCCTCCCAGAGCTCCGCTCCTGTGGCAGAAGCAAGAAGGAGGTTTTGGGAAAATCGAGTAATTCACTGTGCTGGGTTTTAGGGGGAACTCAACGGGCAGAAAGGCCTCATACCTTCAAACTTCCTGGAAGAAGTGCCTGATGATGTGGAGGTCTATCTTTCTGACGCACCGTGCCAGTACTCCCGAGACGCGCCGGCGCGCTCCAAGGTAAAACGGGTAAGCAGACGCCCCGGCAGCATCCGACGCCTGTCCCCCGCGGCCATGCTCGCTCCCACATGGCCCTCGCGTGTACATGTCTGCGGCTTGGGCCCGAAAGCCCACGCCCTGAGGTTTTTTTTTCTCCGCCCTTTCCCGGGGCTTGTGCCTTCACATTCTCACTTCTGCTTACTTATTTCACAAAAACTGCCCCTCTCTGTTCTAACACGTCTGCCTTTCCTCACAAAGGGAGTCCCAGTCCTGCCCTGTAAACGAGCATCCCAGTTGGGGTGAGAGTGAAGGGTGGCTAGTCCTTCCGTTCGTTGGCTCTGCTGGGACCGCGGTCCTGGCGAGGACCAGAGACCTCCTCCAGCATAATTAGCTAGCGGTGACAGTCACGTGTAGTGTCTCATTTTTATTTTATTTCATCACTGCCAGTTTTTCTATATTATATTTTTATATCTATATATTTTTATTTCTTTGCTCATCTGCTTGGAAACAGAAGAAGAGTGTTCATTTCACACCTTAATCAGGCCCTGTAGCCTTCACGTAAGTGAGCAACTGAAGATACCATGCGGGTAGAGCCCACTCCGTGGCCCGGCGGGCTAGCGCGGGACACGCAGCGCTTCACTGTGGGCGTTAAAAACCAAACCAGACAAAAGAAATATGTCTCAAAAAAAGCCCTGGGCCGCAAACAGTAGGCTAGTTCTTGGCCTCAGTTGTAACGCAACTGAATTTGTAGTCAAATCCTCATCTTTACTTCTCGTTTCCTACTGTCTCCATTAAGGCTATTGCGAAGGCCAACATTGGGAACATATTTCTTAAGAGCCTAATTGTTTGTTTACGTAGAGAATGTTCCAATGTCTCCTCGTAACTAAAGCTGCACATTGCATTGTTCGCCACTCGTGGAAAAAAAGCACAACCTAAGCAACTATGTTTACTCCGGGACATGTTCCTTTAAAAACACAGAGCCCGGGCCCAGGAGTCAGGAGGCTGGGCCGGGTGGGGGGGGTGCAGAGTTGGCTCTGAGCCCCTCCCCCCCGCGGGCTGGGCAGGCCGGGCTGCATCCTGTTCAAGTCGGCTCTGCGGTCTTGCAACAGAGCGCGCAGCGCGAGCACCCTCCGTGGGGGCACCAATGCAATGCTCGCTTTGCCGAGACGTGCAGCTGGCGTGTGGCATTAGACGAGTAGACGGTATCTTCAGGTGTACTTGGGATGCTTTCCTAGGTGTTTTTCATTGGAACTAGACCTTGATTTTATATCCAAGCAAGCTTGAAGCCCTTGGCTCCCCTCGTGTGCCTGCTAGCTCCTGAACACTCGTGCAAGGCAGGGCTTTGCGTGGAGAGGCGAGGAGGGGCGAGGGGGTGCGGGCCCGCCCGGGGTCAGGAGGCGCCGCCGTGCGCTCTCTTTGGGCCAGAGTCTGTCCGGCTACCGGGCAGTCCCGCAAGCACGCTGTAAGGGCCTCTAAGCTTCCTTTGATTGCGATTGAGGTTCATTCTAGTTTTTTTTTTTTCCTTTCAACCGGTGTGTGCCATCTGCTATAGCATTACTAACGTCCCCAGGATTGCACTCGACAGGATCATCCCTTCCTAGACCCCAGTGCTCTCAGACCCCACGGGTCCCCTTTCAGAACCTTGGCTTTGAAGACTGCCGATGGGCACTCGGCCAGTTTCACTGGAACCTGATTTAAAGTCACTTCTGCTCCCCACCCCCCCAGCCTGGTCCCGCCCCTCTGCTTTGGGTCTTAATTTACTAAGTAAATCATTACCTAGCCTTGTTTTGCCAAAGCCAGGGCCTCCCCCTCCCCTGAAGACAAAGCAACCGTGGCTGGGGCGTGGAGGGCTAGACAGCCCCATCGCAGGGCGCTGTGGGGAGGGCACGCACGCTTGTGGCACCCTGGAGCCCCTGAGGGATGACACGAGCCCCCCCTTCCCTTTCCCGGCGGGGGACGGGCCGTGCGGCGTGCGCAGCGGATGGGTGTTGCCGGGGCTCACGCACTCAATAAACTGTCACACTGTACCTACTAGGTTCCTCCTGAGGGTTCAGGGACAGCAAGGAGAGCGCCATCCCCCACAGCCCATCTCCATTCGGGGTCACCTCCGTCATCTATGGGTACTGGTAGTCCTGGGAGAGGCAGGGAAATGTCCTCGAAAAAGAAAAAGGGGCTGCTTTCCAAAGGCAAGAAACTGCTGAAAAAGTTGGGTGCGGTGAAATGACCGTGCGCTTCCGGACGACTCCCCAACCCACGCCATTCTCTTTAACTGCACACTAGGGCTCTCGGTGACTCACGCACTTCCCAAAAACACACTCTCCTCCCCGACACCAGTAGAGACATGGTCTTTTTGCACTACCTTCCCCTTTCAGCCAGCCCGCGAGGACAAGGCGCTGCTGGGCCCCCTCCCCGCCCCGTGCCGAGCGCCCCTGCCCGCGGCCTGCCGGGCGGCGGCGTCTCCCGAGCACACACACGGGGGCCAGTAGCTCTTTGTGCCTGCCCATGTGCCGGTCTGTGCATTTGTCATCCGCCCTGAGAGGAACGGTTCCCACCTCGAGCCCCTTCCCCAACGCTTGCCTCATGACGCATAACTCACTGCGCCTCTGGTCTTGAAATTCCTAGTTTAACCGCCTTGATGTTCTGCCTTAGAAATGCACAATGGTCTGTACTGTCTAATAAAAACTACCGTGTCCACTTTGTACGTGTCTTGCTTTCAGTGCTCCTCACCCCACAGACACAGGGCTCTGAGATCAGGGGCACAGGCTGGCATACCACGTCCCGGCGTCTCGCCTCCCCCACAACCAGCCGGGCAACCCACAGAAAATGTTTACTTAACTCAGCTCATTCACAATTGAACAGAGAGAGAAAAAGAGTCCCTCTGGAGAAGTTCCCGCTCCTCCAGCCCACCAGGAAGCTGAGAACCGCTCCTGGCCTCCCGCGCCACACTCCGTGGCACGTGGATCACGCCACTTCCTAACGTGTCCCCCGCCACACACAGACGCCCCGCCGCGAGCAGCCCAGGGGAGCGGCCCCCACGAGGCACACGCCATACCCACCAGCCCCCGAGTTAAGTCCGCCCCCTCAGCTCCACGCCGGGCTCCGGACAGACACGCAGGCACTGCTCACTAGTTTGTAATTCTTGCCCACTTGTAACTTGTTTTTACTCTTTATACATACTTTTCAGACTGCCTTTCTTTTGTAATTTATGGAAGGTTTATAAATGAATGACCAGGCTTTTCCCATTGTGTCTTCAAAAACTCTGTTGTAAACTGTAATATATTAGTGTGTGGTACCTTTATTAAAAGGAAACTGGCCCGTGTGTGGTTTGGTACTGTGTGCACGTGTACCCTTAGTGTGCGATATTTTCTAGAAATAAAATCTGTTATTTTCTACGACGCCGTTTACTCTGTGTTTTTGTTTGAGACACTGTTTATTGGAGCAGTCTCACGGGACTCCTTTCTCCCGTGGGCACAAGAAAGACTAGCTGACCATGCCTTTATGATACTCCCTTTTTGTTTTTCTGACAATGCTTGTGACCAGCACCCAGGGAATCACGTACAAACTGCCACCAGCCTCGCACTTGGGGGCAGCCTGCGCGGGCGAACGGAGCTGATATTCCTCGGGCGTGAGGACCGCTGCTCACAGACAACCAAGGCCTCGAGGGTGAATTCGAGCCCTATCTGTACTATTTCCCTTTGACAGCTTTATGTTTCAGGGCGTGTGAACAGGGAACACTGTGCGATCTCATCCCTGTGTGAGATCTGAACCAGCCAGACCCACACGGCCGGGGCGGGAAGGTCAGAGGGCACACAGTGTCAGTTATGCAAAACGAATACACTTTGAAGAAATAAGGTAAAAAAAAAAAATACTAGATCAAATGGAAGGTCTTAAAAAAAAAAATTCCAGTTCAAGAAATACTGACATCTCGGGGCGCCTGGGTGGCTCAGTTGGTTAAGCGACTGCCTTCAGCTCAGGTCATGATCCTGGAGACCTGGGATCGAGCCCCACATCGGGCTGCCTGCTCGGCAGGAGGCCTGCTTCTCCCTCTCTCACTCCCCCTGCTTGTGTTCCCTCTCTGCCTGTGTTTCTCGCTGTCAAATAAATAAAATCTTTGAAAAAAAAAAAAAAAAAAAAAAAAAGAAATACTGACATCTTAAGAAATTAAGGTCCACGACAGTGTGAATGTACTTTCTGTCACTAACATGTTTAAAGATGACTGAAATGGTGAATTTTCTTACATAAACTTTACCACAGTGTAAAAAAAAAATTTGATGACAACTCCTCAAAAAAAAAATTAACAAACGTACCCCAGACTAATGTTTCTCTAAATCTTTTGACAATATTTAGAAATTTCCCAAAATATGAAGGCAGACCAGATGTAGGCAAACCTGAAGCAATGATGAGGGGACTTAGCTTGCACACTCCAAGATGCCAACTGTATACAACTTCTAGAGAGAAGAAAACTACCCCAACTCCCGAGGCCAGCAGTGCCGGCGGCAAAACCAGACAAAGACGTGACAAGAAATCCACAGACCAAGAGCACCATGAATTAAAAAAATCCTTAATGAAATATTAACAGACTAAATCTAGCAGCATATGAAAAGGGTGACTGATACACTGTGCCCAGCTATAGCTCGTGCCAGCAATGAAGGCTGCCTTAACTTTCTGAGAAAAAAATCAACACGCCTTACTGTACCGATAGAACAGAAGACGAGAGCTGTCTTTTGATGCAGGGAAAAGCAGTGGACAAAATCTGATCCCTATTCAGGAAACTAGGAAAAGAAAGGAATTTGTCTTCACTTGCTGAAGTTAGCAGGCAACACGACGCTTCGCAGGGAAAGACGGACCACATCCCACTTTCCATCCAAACCAACGCAAGGACGTCCACCTGGCCACTTGGGTTGAAGGTCACACACACCACACCTAAAAGAGCAGCGCGATAAGGAAAGAGAAGTCCTACACTGGGAAGGGAAGAAGTAAGAGGACAGGATTGTGTGATAAGAAGTCATGCTGAGACAGCTACAGAATGCTGTTGGAACTAAGAAGTGTATTTGGCAAAACTATGAGGTCAAGATACACACATCACTGGTATTTCTACAGACTAGCAGGGAACAGAACAGAAATTAAAATACAAATGTAAGTGGTATAATAATCAAATAAAAATATAGGCAATGAGTTATATTACCATCAAACCCACAGCGTATTTAGGGATCATTTAACAAAATATGAGCAACACCTGTATGCCAAGGAAAATTATAAGACACTGCTTAGAAATAAAAGGGCTCTTAAACAGAGATATAGAATACGTTTGTGGTTTCGAAGACGTAACATTCTTAAATTCCTTGACTTTCCCCCAAGTAGATCTACTGATCAGTGAGATGCCAGTCAAAATCCCAACAGGCTTTTGCTAGAAATTGATGAGCTGTTTTTATTTTTATTTTTATTTTTTTTAAAATTTTATTTATTATTTGACAGAGAGAAACACAGCTGAGAGAGGGAACACAAGCAGAGGGACTGAAAGAGGGAGAAGCAGGCTTCCCGCCGATCAGGGAGCCTGATGTGCGGCTCGATCCCGGGTCTCCGGGATCATGACCTGGGCTGAAAGCAATCACTTAACCAACTGGGCCACCCAGGTGCCCCTGATGAGCTGTTTTTAATAATGAGGTACAAATACAAATGATCTATGATCACCAGAATGGTTTTGAAAAAGAAGAACAAAGTTGAAAGACTCCCATTGCCTGATTTTGAGACTTTAAAGCACAGTTATCAAGACAGTTTTTTTGTGTAAAATGTGGACATTTAAGTCACTGGAATAAACTAGAGAGTCCAGAAGTAGATGTGTACCTATGTGGCACATTCATGTGTAGCCAACACACCAAGGTAATTCAGCAAGGGAAAGAAATATGGTGTTTTCTGGAAATGTTGCAGAAAGAGCTAATTATCGATGGGGGAAGATTCACCCTTATCTCATGTGGCACACAAAAAATTTACTCCAAACTGATCACAGTTCTAAATGAAAAAGTTGAAACTCTAAAGCTTCTAGAAGAAAATGGGAAAATTTGGCCAGAGAGATATCTTAGATAGGACACAAAAAAACACAAACTGTAAGGGAAAAAAAAAAACCCTGATAATTGGATTTCATCAAATTTAAAAACATCTTGGGGCTCCTGGGCAGCTCAGTGGGTTAAGCGTCTACCCTTGATCAGGTCATGATCCCAGGGTTCCAGGATCGAGCCCTGCACTGGGCTCTCAATCCGGGGGAGCCTGCTCCTCCCTCTCCTTCTGCCTGCTGCTCCCCCTGCTTGTGCTCTTTCTATCTCTGACAAATAAGTGCATAAAATCTTAAAAGAATAAAATAAAATTCTATTAAAGTGGAAAAGAGCAACACCATCAAACGTTGATGGAGCCGTGGAGGAACTGGAGCTCACATGCCTTGCAGGGCAGAGCAGGAGGGCGTGCACTGGGGAAAACGCTGTCAGCCTCACACCGGCAGAGACCCTCCGCATACAGATGTATGGTCTACACATGCACCCAAGAGAAACAAAAATATATGTGCACATCAAGGCTCTGACAGAATTTTTTATAGTCTATTACAATAGCCTCAAAGGTGAAACACCCCCAAAATCCATCTATTGAGGACTAAATACAAAATGCACCCAGAGAAGCCCAGGAGATACACTGCCTCCCCAGATGGTCACATGGATGAGTCTTCAAAACACGATCCATCCCGAGCAACAGAAACCAGATGCAAAGAATCACACACACTAGAGGATCTTCGTTTTCACAACATTACAGAGTAGGCGGAAGGCAGGTCATTGGTTGCTTGGGGACAAGGTGGGAAGAAGGACTGTTTGCGAAGGAGCAAGAAGAAACTTGTGGGAGGGAGAGAATAGGTATTTTTCTAACTCTGAGAGAGGCAAGGATACAGGAGAGGATGCATTTGTTAAAACTCATGCAATTTCATTTTCTGATCTATGAATTATAACTCAATACAATTGATGTTGAACGATAAAAGTGGGGGCTTCTGGGTAGCTCAGCCAGGTTGGCATCTGACTCTTGATTTTGGCTCAGGTCTCGATCTCAGGGTTGTGGGATTGAGCCCTGCATCAGGCTCTGTGCTCAGCCCGGAGTCTGCTTTTCCCTGTGCCTCGGCTCCTCACTCCGTTCGCATGTTCTCTCTTTCTCTCTCTCTCTCAAATAAATAAATTCTTAAAAAAAAATGTTGGGTGAGAGAGAATGCAAGGAAAGTGCTCTCCAGAAAGACACACACACACACACACACACACACACACACACACACACACTCTCTCTCTCTCTCTCTCTCTCTCTCTCTCTCTCTCCCAGTCCCAAGCTTATAGGCCCGGGGCCAGAATGGGAAGAGCGAAGGCACGAAAATCATTAAGGCAGGTGCTTCTGGGCTCAGGAATGAAGCTCGGTGGCCTGGCCACTCCCTGGACCGGCGCAGGCGCCACAGGCTGCGGGACTAGGAGCACGGGGGCTGCCCGTGCCAAGCATCTGTGGCCATGCGCAGCCGAGACCCTAAAGTCCCTGCCCAAGGGGCTCCTCCCTGCCCCAAGCTCGGCCACCCCTGATCACACCCTTGTACTCAACGGGCAATGGGGGAGCATGGCCAAGGAGAGGTGGGGCTGGGCTTACTTTTCCGGGTCCTCAGGAAGAAAACAGTCCACTAGTGACAGAACAGCTGGTCCTGACTTCTCAGAGGCCTGGTCGGCTGTTGGCCGCATGGGAGATGGCCATTTCTGTGCCTGGGGTACTTCATCCCAGGGTCGCCGCCCCGGGAAGACTGGCGTGCACCTATGTCCAGGTCCCAAGCCGAGACGCTCACGAGAAATGGGTAGGGTACTGTTGCTAGTTCTTAACTGCCTTCCTCCTCAGTGAGCGGAGGGACTGCAGGCTGCAGAGTCAGAGGGGTCCTGAACTCGAACACACATAAGAAACACGGGTGCTGGTTGACTAAGGGTTGCATTAGTGAGTTACCCACTCAGTATGTGTCCGAGCACCCGCTGTGTCCCGGGCGCTGATTTGGAGACCTGGGAAGAGAGCAGTGAACCAGACAGTCCTGCCTTCCTGGGGCGCACACTGGGGAGAAAGAGGGGATAAAAGTAGGTCAGTCCGGGAAACACTTCCACAGAAAAAGAGCCGTGGGACGGAATGGAATCACCAAGGGGGTTTGAGCAAAAATCAGGGAGACCCTGGAGGCGCTCCAACATGGAACCAGGAGGCATGGAGAAGGCCCAGTGGGGCAGGGGGGACACCGGACGACAGCATCTGGGCATCCAGGCACAAAGATGGGGCATCAGGGTTGCATATGCCTGTGGGGTCACAGATGGGGGCTGGGAATTGACCAGTTAGCACCAGGCACATCCAGGAGGAGCTTGGTAAGACATTAGAGAATGGGGAGGAAAGCCGCTGGGGACAGTACAGGCGATCTGCCTGAAGGGGGCGTGGGCGAGCCGGCATTGACTCCACGTGCGCCGCTGCCCCAGCGCCTCTCCGCACAGGTGGGGACCCTGGAGGTAACTAGCACCGGACGCCCGTCGTGCCCTTCGCGCCATAAAGCTGTGGGTAGAGGCCGCACCTGCGCGGGCGCTGCTGGAGGGTCTGGGACGCCAGCTGCCTGTGAGTCACCCCGAATGGAACTGGGCGGGGGGCTGACTAAAATGTCTTCCTGCTCCGGGGGTACATTACTGGCCCTCCTCCACCTGGTCCCACCTGGCAAAGGCGGCAGGAAGCCAAAACCACAGAAGCC